>JAZHYW010031110.1:0-60696 GCA_037355805.1 Ixodes ricinus | reverse complement strand
GCAGACAACTTAGGTGCATGCGTGCGACACTAAAACACAAAAATGAATTAAATCTGATAGGCACATGGTTTGTTGATTAGAGTGGAAACAAGTTTCTTTATCGATTGGTTAGAAGCAAGTGCAGTCCTCACTGCCTCCAGCAGTCTTGGTAGGTAGATCTCGGTGTACCTGGAACCCCTTGCAAATATTTTCCAGACGGTTCTGGCATACCTTGAGTCAACCCAGATTGATCTTATCAGCTTCAGCTCCACTCAGGTTAGTGACCTAAATTTTGGTCCCAAATCGTTGCTTCTGCGCCTGTTCTGGCTTACCTGTCGACACCGTTGCATGAGATGGGGTACCACTTCTTCTAAAAATAGTGCAATGTCCATTGCGTCCGCACTTTGGCCCAGCTCGTGATTCACCGGGTAGCCAAAAAAAATGAGCTATTGTCCTGGTCTGCGAAAAAAAAACGGGCGAGCTTTTGTTCGGTGAGCTTCCATGCAGTGAGCTTTTTTCAGGTTACCATTGGACTTGTGGTCTCGGTGCTCATGGATGGTTTCTTTTTGCTTATGTCGAGGTATTTGTCTTTTGTGTCATTACGTCTTGCTTATGTCTTCTGCTACACCTCCGGTTTCCAATAATGTGCCCCAGTTTTAGCACGATTTAATTTTTGCCTAGATTAAAATTCACTCTGGTGTTCCTTCTGCTTAATTTTGATCGCTGATGTATATCAGCGATTAAACTTAACGAACCTTCAGTATTGTTTACTTTTGTGTCCAAATTTCTGAAGACAGCTGACTTTTTACCCCAGCTTGAGGCTGCTGAATCTTTTAAAACCTTCAGCTTGTTCAGTTGTTCTTAAAGTAATTGTTTGGTGCAGTATAGCCTCAATTGGTTTTGCATCAGTAAATGCTGAATTATAATATAAAATAGGTGTCAGAATCAAAATTAAAAAATGTGGTCAGCTGTGTGTTTAAAATTATTGTCTAGCCTACGCTATCTCCGACTTTCTAGCCAAATATCCTGAAGCACGGGTTCTCAAACAGTGTTCCTAGTACAGTATCCTTAGGGTTCTCTCAGCATCTGAACTTCCTCAATCGTTCCTACACCATTGTCATACACTCAATTGCAACAATGCCAAGAGTGGAAGGGGCTCCTCGGCTAACATTAACAATACATTTTGTTCCGCTGATATCAGAAAGTTTGAGAGTCCCTGTCGCAAAGAATGTTATGTTTGCAGGCTTTTAAAGGGGTTATAATAGTCTTCGAGACTTCGGTCAAGTAAGTGCGGCAGCGGCTCACCGTCACATGTGCAGTGAAGATCATAAAACAATTTTTGCCAAGGTGCACTAGTTTTATTTAAAAAATTAAATAGACTCAAGTTTGGGGGCCCCCTCATCCTTTAAAGTCATTTCCAGGTCACGTGCGTGTGACATGAATGGGGGGCCAAATGAGTGAATGACAACATTTATAAAAACCTTAGCTTCGAATTGGGCAGATACCTGCTCAACTCGCAAACTCAACCACTATTGGCGCCATGCCAGTAGTTCATGTTGCCACCATAAGCTGCATGATGGAAAATGAACCTTTTTTTTCTTTCTGATTACGCAGCGCACTCACAACATTTCGAGGGATCATGGTGTGTTCTCTCGTACTTGTGATAAGGTAAAAGAAATAAAAGTAACGAGCTCCAGACTCTTTCCACAGTAAAATTGTTTCATGATCGCTAAGGCCCGTTTACACTCTTGCGATGCCGAGTAAGACCGAGAGACCAAACCGGTTTCTAAGCCTCTACGATATCTTAGAACCAGCTCCGCCGGCAGCGCATCCGGTTCTAAGAAGTCGCAAAAGGATTAAAAACCGGTCTAGTCTCTCTCGGTCGTACTCAGTCACAAGATTGTGAACGGGCATTTATGCATTGCAAATTGACGAAATGCCTTGTTTTAGATTATTTCACAGCAGCAATATTTCGCAGTTGCCAATAAACATAGTCATTGGTCCCCGTGCTCAATATATTTAGATGATTAACTTTTTGGTGTTGGTTTCTCTTTGTGACATTCGCTAACTTTATGTGGACATGAAGTATAATTAAGTAGTGTTAACTAAATATGGAGTTTTAAGGCATGTTTCTTAATTGTCTCTTGTCTTCTCTTTTCAGCTCTTGTTATTGCCAAATTCTCTGGGGAAACTCGGAAGTCGGTGAAAGGATACCTGCAAAGGAAACGCAGCAATACTTCCTCCACTCACAAAGAAAGCCCCCAACACACAGAAGAAAACTGCAGAATAAGAGAAAAAATTAGCTTTCATTTTCATTTATTTTGTGCATTGGCTTTTTTTCTCTTCAATCTGATTAGCGATTACCATTTTAGATTTTATTTAACAAGTGCGTTAACTTTTTTTCATTCATTTTACTTCAGTCATGTAGGTGATGTTACTTCAGTCATGGTAGATGATAAATATCGTAGTTTTTTTTTTTTTAACATGTGCAATACTTTTTTACTTGTTTTTCTTCAGCATGATAGTTTGTAATTATTTTTTTCTTCAAATAAGAGCATGTTTAAAGCTTTAAGTGCATTTGTGATATTTGTAAGCCAGTAAAAGTAATATGTTTTTTGTTCCATGGTAAGTGTGTTTGTTGTAGGCAACATGTGTTCGTTCTATTAAAAAATTTTTGTTTAATAAAAAGTTCTTACTTTAATTTGTCATCACTTTGAACTCGTCTACATTCAAGCCTGGAACGTAATTCATTTTAGTTTCGATAAGTGCAAATTACTGCAATTGCTAAATCAATATAATTTTCTACATATCCTATCTGGAATTGGTCTGGAATAAATTGGTGAAATGCTTTAAAGTTCTACTAAGTGTACCCCCGATTATATTTGGAAGCCTGCTTCCAAGTTTAATCCGGGGTACAATTTATAGTACTAAAGCCCTGCATAAAAGCTTACTAAAATGCTGCTTAAGCGCACTAGAAGTAGTATTCTAAAAGGAGGGCAAAATGTTACTTCCGAAGTGTGTAAAAGCTTACTAAAATGCCTCTTCCAGCTATACATAGAAGTGTCCTAAAAGGATGGCGAAATGTTACTTTTGAAGTGCGTCAGAAGTGTACTAAAAACCGGCCAATTTAGAGCATCAAGCATACTTTTGGAAGTGCAAATAAAGTAAACTTTAAGAGCCCCGGTTTTTCGCTAAGGAGTCTCATTTGGAAGGTTTATTCCGTCAAAAAACTTCGAATACAGCGTAAAATGCGGCTTCGCACGCCACAGTCTAACAAATCCCTTTGTGTCCCATATCGCCAGGTCGTGTTGTTTGCCTCGTGCAAGACGAAAAATACCAAGACACAGTGCTGACATTACGCAAGATCTTCTTGAATAAAGGTGTTAAGGCGTACCAGGTTTTCTGTGTCAGAACACCCTGCTCCAAAGCAGTCTCAGGTAGTAACGCGTTAGTAGTAATGCGTTACTGTAATTTTCGTTTCTTTTTTGGTAACTTGTAACTGTATTTTCGTTAATTTTTTTGGTAACTTTTAACTGTAACAAGTTAATTTTAAAAAAATGTAACTTTTAAGTGTAGGTCTGTTATTTTTCTGGGTTAACGATGAAAATAACGACGTTACTTTTGTGGTTAATTTCCAGTTTTTTTATAAATAATAGTGCAATGAACCAGTACAATCTACCTATTCCTTGCACTTTCCAAACTGTCTGTTCCGACATTTCGAGTGTCAAGTTTGTCTTGCACAAATTCGTGAATACCTTATTTCTTGCGAGTCACGACCAGAATATAGCCACATGTAAATTCGATGAAAAAAAATCTAGTTATGTTTAGCACGCGCGTGTACTTTGTGACTGAACACTTACATCTTAGTATCTTGAAACACTATCTATGTTGAGGCTTTTCTTTTTTCTCTGCAAACGCTTTTCAATCGGGTGAATCATCCGTGAATCTGCAATACACGCCGAGGGTGCTGCGCATGTTTCGTATTTCTAATTAGCGCCACTACTCTGGTGTGGTGTCAACTGTCGAGGCAAAATTTACTGCTGTTTGCGCGGGGTTTGTTTCTGGGTTGCCGGGTACCAACTGAGATATATCCAGGAATTTTATAAACCCAGAGCAACCGTCAGCGAGCCAAAAATGTGCTAGTGCTTTCAAGGATAGGGCATTAGTATTGGGTCCGCGTTTGCCCCCGTGCAATTCCTTCCAGCGTGCCAGTTGAGCGCCTGTTCAGGAAGGGCGAGGACGTGTTCGCCATTAAACGGGGGAAACTTTCAGGCACTAGTTTCGAGAAGCAACTGCTGCTAAGTTAAAATATGAAGTAAAAAGTGCACTTTTTAATTTTATGCAGTAAACTTGGTAAAGGGCATTTTCTAGTTTTTCCAAAAATATTTTTCTGTTATACAAAAGTAACTGAGAAGTAACTTAGTTACTTTTTAGAGGTAACTGTAACTGTAACAAGATACTTTTTTGTTGCGGTAACTGTAACGGTAACTTCGCTACTCTTTTTCTGAAAGTACCTGTAACTGTAACAAAACGACTTTTTAAAAGTAACTTGCCCAAGACCGCTCCAAAGCCACTTTGATTAACGTCAGACACATGCTCTGTCACTCAAAAATACACGAGACTATGATTAATAAGACTTTCATAGGTTATTCCGTAAAACTTGTGAGAGCATCGGGGCAATAGTTTGTTGGCAGAGAGGGATTCTTCCTGGGTTTCAGCAGAGGAATTGTATGTGTCCTTTTCAGACAGAGAGGAAACGAAGAACCCTCCCATAAAAAAAAATTAAAGAAAGTCAATAGAACTACACAGAGAGTCAGGTGACATATGCTTTAGCATTTCATAACGGATCTTATCTGTAACGGTCGCAAATCGCTTTTGAACTCTGGGTACTGCCCTCACCTCATATATTTTAAGTCGCATCTTATGTGCTGCATCATAAGCACCAGAAAGAGAAACTGACAGCCTCTCCGCCGCTGATCTCTACTTCTTAAAATATTCACTGTAGTTACGTTAACTACAGATTCACCGAAAATCCTCCCCGGAACATTGACCTCATCTTCTAAAGATGCCAACGTTGGGTCAAGGGGCATCCGAAAATACTGGAAGAGACCTCTACTCTTTCTAAGCTGATCCCACACTTCTTCAACAGCGACAAAACTATTTACCCGCGAGAGGTATTTGGTCCTGTTTTTTTTTCTGCCTGTTTTCTCGTTTAACGAGTTTTGGCCGTGTCTTTATTAACATCAATTCGGTTTCGAGTTTTCGGGTGAAGACGAAACACACCCCAGGCTTTGTTTTGCTCCTTCCCAGTCGCTCTGCACTCTTATGTCAAGACAGGTTTGCGCCTCCTCGGAAGGGTCTCTGAAATTCGTAGTATGTTACCGGAGGCATCATTTATAATACAGTCGGTGACGGAGGCTGTAGCATCCTCAGGAGACATATCACAAAACAAGGAGAGATCAAACACTGCTTCTAATTTTTTTAAAAGGATCCTAATGGGCCTTTTCCAACTTTCACATTAGGAGGCGTTTTGGAATTGATTGAAATAGGTTGGTGCGTTTTGAAATAATTAGAAACTGATCACTGCTAGAAGGGCTGTTTAAAGCATGTCATGAAAAACATAGGAGAAAAGATGGTGATGATATGGAAAGGTCGATAGAGGTGAATGTGTTATGGGCAGAATTAAAAAAAATGTTGGCCCCTTTCGATTTAAAAAAACAAAGTTTGTTTGATCTCCACCAAGAACTCCACCACGAGAATCCTGATGTGAGCTGCCCGACAATGAGATGTGGGAATTAAAACCTCCAAGAATTAAAAAGGGCTCGGGGAGCTGGTTCACGAGTCGTAGTAGTTCATCCAATTGCAGGGGAACGCTGGGTAAAAGATAGCGTAATGCGACAGCCATAGAGCGATTGAGAAGGGTGTGAACTGCTATTTCCTCTAGTGGAGTCAAAAGAGGAACTTCAGCACAAGCAACTACACTTTGTACTCCAATGTTACGCCACCCAAAGCCTCAAAAAACCTATCCTTTCTGAAAAAAAAATGGTGGTCACGGAACACCTGCGTGTGAGAGATATTTAGATGATTCTCCTGCAAGCAAGTGGCGCAGGGAGGAGCTCGTCAAAAATGAAGTCTCGTCATTTAGGTTACAAAGAATGCCGCGGCAGTTGCATTGCATAATGTCTACATTTTTTGCCATTATTATGTTAAATTTATATATATATGGGTGATTTCATCTCGTCTAAGGCACACATTTTTGGTCAAATTTTTATTTTGGTCAAAAAATAGATGTTCTCGGGTGATTTATATAACAAAAGAAGACGCAAGCGCCGAGTTCGACGGATTGTTTGTTCTCAAGTTATGGACAGTTGAAGTGACCAAGGTGGAAACTGACGTTTTTCCAGCTTATCGGGGGTGCCATATTTTACTCCATCCCTGTTCTCAACTTTTACGCCACATCAATATAAACTTTTGGGAACACTTTCTAGATATGCTTTTTTATGCTAATTAGGAGTCTAGGTCATAAGATCCTTAATGTATTTTTTTTTGTTTCGATTGTCAAACCGCCCCTCTGCGACGATATTTCACGAAGTTCAGAAAGTTGTGCTGTGCGACCTAATAAACTCATTTTCATGAACTTTACTTCGCCATAAAGCTTCAACTAAACTCTTTTTTCGTATAATTTGACTATTTTGCGCTAAATATATAATGCGCAACATGTACCTGAAAAACGAAGATTTAAAAAAAAAGCAAGTTTCGAGTCAATTTTCTAAAAAAACACCTTTTATGTTGTTTTTTTAATTTCTTATTCACAGTTAGGTAATAGAGTAGTCTATCAGGATCTACCAACGGAAATTGTAATATATTGTTTATATTGACGCTATTAAGACTCGAATCTCGAGCTATGAACCTTTTCAACGGGACTTCGCACAGCCGCTCTGCTTCGCAGAATTTCGGCCTATGTAAGGTTTTTTTTTATTTATCGTTAGCAGTTATCTCAATATCCAACCATAAACATTATTGATATTTGGAGTACTGCGCTTAAAAAACGTTTAGAAATCCTTATCCGCAAGTGCGGGCACAGCGCTTACTTCCTCTCAACTCGGGGGAATGCAGATCGTTAGAGAATTTTTCTGGGGCATTTTGCTATCGGCTTTGAGTTTGAAAAACCGAACTTGATATGTAATTGTCATATATTATGTCAAACAGATAAATAGTGCATATACATATGTACGAATTAGTATTTGACGTTAGGAAGTACGGTTTATTTTGTGCGCATACGGACTCTTTCGTAAAAAAACGAGAATTTCGTAGCGTGTAAGGCTTCATTTGTGTTAGTCATGTGTTTAGGTTTCATTTTTTTCAGTGATTCACACCGAGTTACTTATACTTTTCCCTCTCGACTTAGGTTTGTCCGAGAGTCTAGATGTTACGTATCTTCTCAGTCATTACATTGGGCGAAGCTCACACACCTTGCAAATCACCCGAGTGCCAAGTAAATAATATTTTTAGGATTGATATTGTTGCTTCACTGGCTTCTACGCTCAGATATCGAGGTAAGTACTTACATTAAATACAAAACCTTACATAGGTCGAAATTCTGCTCAGCTGAGCGTCTATGCGAAGTCCCGTTCAAAACTCTCACAGCACGAGATTCGAGTCCTAATAGCGGCAGTGCAAACAATATGTTACAAATTTCGTTGGTAGATCCTGACACGCTACTATATTTCCTAACTGTGAATAAAAAATGAAAGAAATAAAAGGCGAGTTCTTTTAGAAAATCGACTTCAAACTTGCAAGATTTTTCTAAACACTCGTTTTTGAGGCAAATGTTTCATGATATATGTTCAGCGCAAAAATATTTAAGTTATACTCAAAATAAAGAGCTTAATTGGAGCTTTAAGGTGATGTAAAGTTCATAAAAATATATTGATTAGGTCACACAGCACAGCTTCCTGAATTTCATCAAATATTGTTGCAAAGAGTCGGTATGACAATTAAAAAACAAACCATAAAGATATTATGGCCTAAACGCTTTATTGGCATAATTCGCCGTTTGCATCTTCTTTTAATAAAGGAATTTACAGGTAGTTACTAGACATTTGAGAGGAATTAATTATGAGTTAGTGTATTTTTGAAAGTCACTTGTATTACTGGGTGAGAAGTGAACACAGACCAAAATGTAAGCTTTTGTAGACGCCACACAAACAAAATATTACATTTTATGTTTATTTTACTTTATAAATTACCGCAATAGGCGGCTAGAGAAAAACAATCGGCTAAATAAAAGATAGGATTTTTAAAAAATCGACCTCCAATTTCCATATTTTTGAAAAAAAAAAGTGCTTGCTTTACGAGAAACTACCCCGGTAGCACGCCACAGGAATGCCCAACTTCGGCAAAGGTCTGGAAAACATGAGGGCCCAACTTTGCCGCAGTTAGGTTTTGCAGCATGGCAAACATCAGTGCCAAAGTTCGGTGCCTAACTATAGCCTTAGTTGGGCGATCCTAGGGCATGCCAAAATTTGGCTCTTCTCTGGTACGCCAGAGGTGAAGCAAAGTTGGTGCCATACTTGAGCCATAACTGCCAAAGCAACGCCGAATTGGGGTATTTCGGACTTGCCAAGTTTGGCCTTTCTCTGGTCCGCGACAGTTATGCCAAAGTAAGTGCCAGACTTGAACCATTACTCCCAGAGCAATGCCTAATTTGGGTATTTAGGCCACACCAAGTTTGACTTTTCTCTGGTCCGCCAAAGGTCTGCCAAAGTAAGTGCCTGACTTGAGCCATAACTGCCAAAGAAACGCCTAATTTGCGTATTTCGGACATGCCAAGTTTGGCCTTTCTCTGGTCCGCCAAAGTTCTGCCAAAGTAAGTGCCAGACTTGAACTTTAACTGCCAAAGCAACGCCTAATTCGGGTATGTCGGGCATGCCAAGTTTGGTCGTTCTCTGGTCCGCCAAAGTTCTGCCAAAGTAAGTGCCAGACTTGAACCATAACGGCCAAAGCAACGCCTAATTTGGGCATTTCGGACATGCCAAGTTTGGCCTTTATCTGGTCCGCCATAGTTCTGCCAAAGTGCCAGACTTGAGCCATAACTGCCAAAGCAACGATTAATTCGGGTATTTTGGACATGCCAAGTTTGGTTTTTATCTGGTCCACCAAAGTTCTGCCAAAGTAAGTGCCAGACTTGAACCCTAACTGCCAAGGCAACGCCTAATTCGGGTATTTCGGACATGCCAAGTTTGGCCGTTCTTTGGTCCGCCAAAATTCTGCCAAAGTAAGTGCCAGACTTGAACCATAACTGCCAAATCAACGCCTAATTTGGGTATTTCGGACATGTCAAGTTTGGCCGTTCTCTGGTCCGCCACAGTTGTACCAAAGTAAGTGCCAGACATAAACCATAACTGCCAAAGCAACGCCTAAATCGGGTATTTCGGACATGCCAAGTTTCGCCGTTCTCTGGTCCGCCGAAGTTGTGCCAAAGTGAGTGCCAGACTTGAACCCTAACTGCCAAAGCAACGCCTAATTCGGGTATTTCGGACATCCCAAGCTTGGCCTTTCTCTGGTCCGCCACAGTTGTGCCAAAGTAAGTGTCAGACTTGAGCCATAACTGCCAAAGCAACGCCTATTTCGGGTATTTCGGACATGCCAAGCTTGGCCGTTCTCTGGTCCGCCACAGTTGTGTCAGACTTCAGCCATAACCAGAAAAGCAACGGCTAATTTGGGTATTTCGGCCATGCCGAGTTGGGCTTTTCTCTGGTCAGCCACAGTTCTGCCAAAGCAAGTGCCAGACTTGAGCCATAACTGTCAAAGCAACGCCTAATTTGGGTATTTTGTACATGCCAAAGTGTGGATTTTCTCTGGTGCGCCACAGTTCTGCCAAAATAAGTGTCATACTTCAGCCATAACTGCCGCAGTAAATCTTGATTTGGCGATTCGGGGAATGCCGAAGTTTGGCTCTTCTCTGGCTTCCCACTGAAGTGCCAAATAAGTGCAAAAAGTGGCAAAGAAAGCCGAGAGGCCCGCCCAAGATTGGAATATCTCTAGTGTGTCACAGAAGTGCTCTTTCACGCGCCCCAGAAGAGAATTAATTAAATAAGCGTCGGAAACATGATGGTCAGATGTCATCACCTCCGTTCCCAAGCCGCATGGCAATACTTTGCTGTATCGTGCCAGTACCGGTCGAAAGTCGGTTCTAATGTCGCTCAATAGTCCAGTTTTGCACCGCCGTTAGATATCCGGCAGTTATTGCCATACAGCCGTCTCGCCCCGGCCTAGCGTTCGCGCAATATTGTGCGAATACTCTGCGATGCGTCGGCTCTTTGTTTGCCGAACGTCGTGCAAATATGTGTACGTTGCATATCATTTGTTGCATATCTATTCACATACACGGACAAACAAAAATTGTTTCAATCGCTTCCAGAAGTTTATTAGACCATTATCATTACACACAGTGTATTCTCGACATATTTACAAAGGTCACACTTCTCTCTGAAACGAAACGCAAATTATAAAATAGAAGTAACACTGTCCTCATGCCAAGAAAAACTCATCACACCAAGAACCGCGGAGATCGAGAGGAAAGCAGGACAACGTTCAGAAGCATGCTTGCACTGTACTTACGAATAAAAGAGCGATATCATGTAATCCTTGATGGGTGGGTAATCCAACTCAGGCACCCCACAAACACACTCGAGAAAGAAGGTTGCGCACATTGAACTGACGTCTCTTTGTCGGCGAAGAACACTTTTTGTCGAAGCGCGTCCAACAAACACATCACAAGAATTCCACGAACTCCGGTGTAAAGAATTAGTTTCACTGAATAGAAGCAGATGGTTCTTCCTTGGAGTTAAGCAGATCAGTGAGTGGCTTGATCCGTTCGGCACATCTCAGTTTGAATTGACGATGGAAATAGCGTAACCCCGGGAACACACCCAGGCTGTGCTCCAAATCTTACCCAAATGAATCCGAGTTTCTCCGGCGGGTCGTGTCACGTGAAAACACAGATTGAAAAACGCTGGACGCGGGTAGGTTTTGGAACGCCAAGGTACAAAACCCTTACCCTGGAGTAAAATCGAGTAAGTTTTCGAACACGGCCCCAGTTTCTTTAGAACCGTCGACCCCGGAGACTCGAATGGCGGCCACTTTTTGCGTCTAATGACTTGATATCTTTTTGCTTTTGTGAAGTACGCATACGTTTGGGTTTATAACCAACCCGTGTTCGTCGATTTGTGTTAAAACATCACGTATGTTCTCCCCATACTCGGCCTGTGACAAACTGGCGTTCAGGAGCTCTTCCAGTAAGCAAATTTAAATATTAAACATCAAATGACTACACTGATGGTGTGATAACATGTCTGGGCGGCATTTCGCGACGCGAATAATATCCCTACATACTAAGAGGGCAAACGGTTTAATGGTGGTGGTGTTTGGAAGGTCGGCATGCTCGACGGGAATCTAGTGGTTTGCCTTCACTGAATCGATCTTGGATAATAACTTCAGCTCCGCCAAATTTGATGTGAAGTCCAGTATGTGAGAATGTAGGTATCCGTTCGGTTGATTGTTGGCGATCAGGGCACGACAGTCGCCTTACGGTCACCAGACGCCGGGGTCATCTTTCGGGACCTTGCTAAGTGGAGACGCCCACTGACTCGAAAATGGTCGAACGACGTTGAATTCGATCATGTGCTCGAACTCGCTGCGAGCAGTCGCTAGGCGTTCTCCGCGCAGCCCATGGGGGTTGAAGTATGCTTTATCGGTGATTATCTGGTGTGTGGCCTTGTAGTGTTCCTAAAATTCGAAATAATTTTGTCGTAAGTAGATGAAGGCGAGAACGCTCATAGTTCACTTGCCATAGTTGCGGAGAGCATGCCGGTCAAGGAGAGGTGTTTTTGTTTCTGCGAGTCGTTGAGGTGCCATGAAGAAACGTCGACGGAGAGTTTGCAAAAAGTGTGGAAACCACATCACAGGATTGACTTAATGATGTCGGCGACAATAAACCACAAAAACTGCGGCGGCTGCGAAAGCTGCTGAATCCGCTCTGGCGCTCGGCTTCCGCAGTGTCGGACACTGATTTCCTCGATAGGTAGTGTGGAGACGCCAGCCTGATGTTCGACTATCTAGGACTGGGAGAGATGTTGGTGGCCCAGTACTTCCCCTACTCCTGGAATAGAGCCCGACGCCACCTCATGAAGCGCTACTAGGTGGGGCTAGCGAGGCGCAGCTGGCGCTCGGCGCCTGACCAGGCAACTACTGCAACATCATGCTAGACCTACCATCGTCACCGAGCCTAAAGCAACAAATGGCCAAAGATGTCTTTCCGGGAAGAGGTAAGCGGGTAGCTCTGTTTTCGTTCTACTTTTACGTGAGCTACATTAGGTATTCTTGTAAATGATCATTTGCGCTCTTTGTTTGAGTCAATTTCTGAGCTGAAACGGTTGTACTTAATCGCGCTTTCGTTTCCTAACAGAATGGGACGATAATATTTATTGCACTAAAACTACTGATTATATTTCCGTTACAATGCACTCTGCTTGCAAGATTTATAAATATATTTTTTTTTTGCCATGAGCGGTTTTTGAGGCGTGCGCCGCTGGCGGAGAGGTCGTTGACCCTTTCGCTGAGGCACCAGTCTCCCAGGCATATATTCCGGCCCTTGGTTTTACTTTTGGGAGTATCGGGCCGCCCTAATTTTAAATCCGACCGTTTTCTTAAAAATAACTTGAAGCATACATATGCCTTTTTATGTTAACTGAACCGCCCACCATTTTAAGTTGAAACATTGACAAAATTAAAGCGAACCGATTGACGAGAAGGCATGTTGGAAGACGATGTTTATTTTACCTAACGTAACCCACCTCACCTCTTCGACGACATACCGCCGAAGAGGTTAAGAATCTCGTTTTAGTTGGTTGCAAGGCTCATCCAAATGCAGCGGTAAGCACGTATATAGTATTTCTGAATAATGTAAAGGACTTATTGATGACATACAAAAACGATAGACGTATTGATCCTTGGCGGTGTCTGCTTCGAGAAGACACCGGCAAAAGATGTGAGCATTATCTGGCCTAATAAGACAAGCGTTTGTTTTTACGCTGTTTTTATATTTCTGAAATAGGAGCAAAAACAATACAACCTTCTAAAATTGTGCTCATTAGAGCACGGCCCAGCTCTATGGACACTTTGTTGGGACCGAGCGGTTCTCCAGGCAGTATCAGATAGAGCCAGGCCAGCACAGGAACCGAGGTACGACTCCAGGCAGGAACATCAGGAGGCGGGAAAGTCATCTTGCGATTAACTCTGTTGACTACTTATGTAGTTTCCTGCTGCTCGATTTTAAAGGGTCACTTGGCCCCACCTCCCCAGTAGGGAGTACCTGCATTAATGTTCTTAACCAAAGGTAGCGAAGCGTTCGTTCCTGGCATCCGAGACACGCAGGTCTCTTTCCCTCGCTTACATGCCCATCTCGCACCAGCAGACTTCCCTGAACCGGGCGCCTTGTCACTTCCTGGCCGCCACCGTCGTCGGCGAGTCAGGACAGACGAAATAAAAGCCTTCGAGAAGACAATCGGTATTCAGGTGGGAAGTGGTTTATCGAAGGATGTAAGCGGGAAGAGGCTGGCTTCACCTCTTGCCCAGCTGTCTCACCGTCAACACGGTGCCGGGAGTTGTTTCTAGTCATTAGCGGTTCAGACGGCCCGTTGTCGGCTGTCAGTAATATAACGCACCCCCCGGTTTATTTTTTATTTTTTTTGAGAGGGGGGGGGGGGTTGAGATGAGAGTCCTAGAGGAAGGAAGGTCCTTGGGTAAGGAATAGATGCCCGTCCATTGTATCCGATGGCAGCCTCGAGCCCATGGCGCTGCAGCTCAGGAGCATAACCCATTAGTCCACTGGTAACGGCTTTGGATGCTCAATATTTTGATTTGGAGGTATGCCGCGGCAATATTAGGCACCTGGGTTTGCTGTGTCGATTACCGACTGACCCTCGAGCCAGATGTAACGACTCTTTCTGTCGACCGGAAGAGGGTCTTGACATGGAGCAGTTAACAAAACTGTGTCTCCTCGGAGAGATACAATCTCGTGGACAATGGCGACGAATGAAGCTCTGGCTCTGGTAAAGACTGGGAATGGCAGACAGAAAATCAACAACGCCAAAACCAGGCTCCGCGGAGGCAAGCACCCAGCTCCTCTCTTCCAATTTGCCAGAAAAATAAAGCAAGTCATAAAAGCTCTTTGAAGTATCCTAAATCAACTTACAAATGAAATAATGTCAAGATTGTCACTTCGTACGAGTCGTGACAAAGATAAACCCCTACTTTCCTAACTCGCTTCAGTTTCGCAATTAGCAAAATTCAAGACTACCGAGAAAACTGATCAAACACTTCCCAAAACGAATCCGAACTCACAAAAGATGACAGACCGAGACTTGAATGCCTTCAAACACACCACGTAACGAGATAGACCACATTGTGTCCCAAACAATCCCTGACAGCTCGCTCCCGCTTACCGTAGTTATTTTCTTGGTATTAGGCGCATTCTAAAATAACAAAACGACAGAGATTATACAGTATACAGCACCACCAGAGCTTTGGATTGAACCAACAAACGCGCCAGAGCCGACGAAACCACAATACAATCGGTCTCCGGTCAAATGTAAACAACATAATCGTCCAGCGTTAGTCCTGCCCAATAAAGGAAATGCCGCGCGCCGGGCCACGCAAGCAACACTCGGTGAGAACATTTTAGAAGACTCGCGTTCATTCCTACACTTGCCGTAACGTGTAATTTTTCTCTCTAGTTTCTTGTTCTCGAAAGTGTCTGCTCATTCTCGCCTCGAGCGCGCGGCAGTTTCAGCTTCTTTGCCGAATTTTCGGGATAGTCTCACGCACACTAGGTAAGGAGTTTCGTGGGACCCTCTCGAGTTAGTCTCGCTCTCGCTTGCTGTTACGTTGCCAAATCGCCCAACTGTTCTCTAGTATCTCGACGCTCGTCTTTCATGTTGTTTGGCGCAAGTTCGCCGGTTAAACCTTTATTTTTAGTAGGGGTGTACGACAACCGTTTCAAATCGAATAGCACTGTGACATTCATAGCCTTCCCAGCGAAAGGAACACCTATGACAACCGATTTCCTTGACAGCGTTAAAGCTAGGGATGACACCGCGCTATCCAATTTGAACAGGTTTCGCACACCTCTAATTTTTATTGATTGTTCATCCTCTCGTCACCAGTTTCGTCATAATATAAGATGGCAACTCCACATACATTTACCGAAGCCTTGAAATGTTACGATGACGTTATAGTCATGGGTAACATTTTTCCTGCTTCCTGTTCCCATGGATATAATACGCATCTGTCTGAAGTAGGCTTATTAAAGAATACTGACTTTCCAAGCACAATTTCATAATTAAGTAAATTTCGTTACCTAAGCTTACGTACAAGACGCTATAATATCTGTGCTTCATTTCAAGAGTGGCTGCCAGTTCGAGCAGGTGTACCTGGCACCCGACATTCGAGACAGGAATGTTACTGTGACTTAGGCGTAACGTAAGAAAGTGTGAAAAGTTGAACCGGGCTGAACTTCTTACGTTACGTTACGACGAGCCTTGTGTCCTTGGTTGCCACGGTAATTGACCATCCTAGCTCGTCATCACCAGACATTCGTGTTTAGAATGCCGAGTGCCAGGCTATCTCCTTGAATTGGTAGCCACGCTTAATACGAATCACCGGTTTCACGGTTACTTGGACATAAACTTTCGTTACGTAACGTAACGTAAGAAAATGGGTCTGTGGGAACCCACCTCATATATCAATTTACGGATTTTTTTGTAAGGATATATTTATTCTAATAAGAAAAATAATATTATCATGCAATATGAAGGGTGGACCTCTTCAAAAGCAGTCGTACGAATTTGAAAGAAATCAAATGGAACTTACCTGTAGTTTATAAAAAGCCCGTATTCAGTTATGTCTCTAGAAATTTTCGAAAAGGTCCTTATAAGTCTTATTAACCACTGAATGCCCGTGTTTTTATCGTCAAAGATGGTTACACTAGTTGGTTCAAAATAGAGGCTGTCCAAGAAAATGTAGTCGCAAGAGCCAGATCTCGGTACCAATGCGTGTGATGATATCGTAATCGCGTACGAGCAGACGAGTGGTTTCGAAAACATGGCAATCCCTGAAAAGGTATAAAGCTTTGTTATGTCATTAGTTTAATACATGCTAAGTAATTTACCAAATGAATTCGCACGTCAAATGAAAATAAGTGTTTAAATAAATAAACGAATCACACCAATTAGTACATATTTTGCTGTAAATTTAATACTATATTAAATATGCTTATTGACAAATAAAGCCAGACTTCGGTAGGCAACAAATAAAAAACTACTTAAATTACAATGTACACACGTAGTGCACTACAACTGCATTTATAATATGGCAAGCTACTCAGTGCCCCTCTATTTAACGAACTGGTGTATTAGGCGTCACTCCATGGTGGTGGCTCTGTTTCCAATTTTAGCCTGCATTATATGGCATTCGGCACACGTCTGTGAGTTTTAAGTCTAAAGCATAGCATAATGTCTACGAGGGAGCTCTGCGTTTCAGACAGAGCAGCTGAGCATGCGTGCTTAAAGAAGCCATGAGTAGTTCTAGGCAGTACGCTCGCCCTTCTTGTTTTGGCTTTGCTCACTATGAGGAAACAGAGGTAGCATTCTTCACACACGTAGTACACATATGTAGTCACATGACCAGACGCTTGTTTGCCGACAAGTATCTTGTGAATAAACTTTAAGGACGACCGTCGGTGTGCATTGTTAACGGTAGAAATGTTCGAGCTTTTATTGTCACATTTTAAAATTTACATTTACACCATGATATTCTTTGTACGAATCATATTTTTTAAAGACGTCTTTACTGCTACGTAACTGCCATTTTCGCTGTATGTATCTTGAGCTCAGCGGATTTCCTAGGGGTGGACAACCGCCACAGTAAGGTGATTAATTCGGTAAAATTTGCTAATGAACTTTTTACTTGGTAAAAATAGACATGGGGTTCTAACTAGAAGTTTGCTGAGCGTGATCCAAAGCAAATAAATAAGAAAGAAAGAGAGAATAAACTTTGTTTAATTAGTTTTTTTGAAAGGGGGGGGGGCCTTAGTCCAGGGATCCTGTGGCCTTCGCCGCCGAGCGGGCCCGGTCCACCAGCTGACGCTGGTCATCCAGGCTGGAGATAAGCAGCACGGCCTCCCATCGGGAAGGAGTGAGGTATGGGGTAGGGGGGATGGCGGGGTTTCGTTGGCATTCCTAGAAAGTGTGCTATAGGTTGGTGTACGTGCCGCAGAAGGGGCATTCTTTGATGTGTCGTTCGGGGTACCAGCGGTGAAGTAGGCTTAGGTGTCCATATGTGTTGGTTTGTAGTTGCCGCCAGAGAACAGCATCCTCTCTTGTGAGCTCCTGTGCGTCTGTGGGAGCTTTTGGTGTTCTAGGCGATAGTACTTTGCGATTTCCGCGTACTGGGTCAGTGGGTGTCCGCCGCTCTTGGTCTCTCCTGTTTGCCTGCAGTCCGGTGCTCGGAATGAATTTGCTCGACTGACAGCGTGGGCGCGCTGTTTGCCGGTACAGACTCATGTCCAGGGGTCCAGACCAATTTGACCGGGGGAGCTTATCTTGGCGCTTCGTGATTAGGACGTGCGCCGATTTGGATACATAGCCCTTCCGGTAGGCTCGGCACGCTGTTTGGGAGTCCGTTATAATTGTAGTCAATGGGTCGGTGTTGATGATGGCTAATGAGATGGCTGCCTCTTCAGCTTGTGTTGGTCGGTTCGTTTCAATTGTCGCAGTGACGACGGTTTCGATGTCTTGATTGATCACGCTGATAGCCGCTGCTTGTTTCTGAGAGTAGCCTGCGGCGTCCGTTTATCGAACCGCTGGGTGTCTGCTTAGATTCTGGCGTGTGCCCTTGCCCTGGCTTGGCGTCTTCCTTTGTGGTACTCAGGGTGCATAATCTTCGGTATCGGTGCGACTTCTGTGAGGTCGCAGACCGCCGGTAGGGACAGTGTGGGGTCACCGTGTGTGTGGCCTAGGTATCTGAGTGTGCACAGCAGGTGTCTGCCGGTAACGGTTCCTTGAAGTCGAAACTGTTGTCCCGTCATGTGGGCCTCGATGAGTTCACGCGTCCTATTGGTAATTCCTGTGGCGTGTAGCTTCTCGCTGGCTGTTGTCGGTGGGAGACCCAGTGCTTCTTTGTAAGCTCGTCTGAGTGGTATGTCGATCTTCTTTATTTCCGACGGTTTAGGGTGCGACAGTTAGCCTTGCTCCTGCTGCACGAGTGTTTACTTTAACGCACTATTGCGCTTCTCACGGGCTGAAAGCTTCTTTTTTTAAAGTTGCTGATCTAGTGGTTTCAAATGACGCTCAATAATTTTATAAGTTTAAACAGACGCTTAATTTCAATATTTCAAAATATACACAACAAATTTTATTAATTACTTACCAGACTGTGATAGTTGTTAATCCTTCGAATGTACACCGAGCTCAAGAAACATATAGTGAAGACGGAATTCGCATAGCGGTAACGAGGACTTTTATTTTTAAATTTGTTTTGATTAAAACATTTTAACCTACATAAAATTGTCCTACGACACTCATCCAGCCAAATCATCACGTGTAGAGGAATGGTAGGGCCTGCACATGGCATTACGCTAGCAGAATAAACTTAAAATCTCGCTCTGGGTGGATTTCATGTACCCGCGGGGTATTAAATGTGTTCATTTAATGGTGTCGCGTCTGCTTCGTCGTAGACACTAAGCCACCCCGTGGTATAGCCGATATGACATGACTCATACTACATCGCGTAGCGATAAATGCTGATGGAGATGACCTGTGGGCGATTAATGCTCAGCCCACTTCGCGACCCTTATTTATATAGGTATTCAAAAACATAAACATCGTTATCGGTTTTAGTTGTTATAGTTTTCAAAATGTTCAAAAGATTTATGTAAAAATCAATATTTTATTTTTGTAACGGTAACGGCGACGCGTTTATTTCATGGTAGCGAAGGTTAGAAACTACTTAATTTATTCGCAGGTAATGAGTAACGCATTTTGTGACTTTCCTTTTGTTACGCCTACAACACTGCGTTCTAGCGCGGTCAAAGGAATTATTGCATTCATTCCGCAAAAGCAAACTGTTGTGTGTATGTCTATACAGCGGGAAGTTACTCTGCCTCAGTGGACGTTAGGCGTCTCAGCTGTTGATGAGCAATCTAGCCAGTGCGGTGAACCGCTAGCCTGGTGTCTTTAACGTGCACAACGCAGTAGTGATGCACGACCGAACGCCGGTACGATGCTCATCCAGATCAAAACAGGGAGGGGTAGGGACTGAACTCAGGATCCCTGAGTTCTGCAGCGCGAGCTTTCGTTGCAAGTGCTCCGAATTGGTGTGTGCTAGTTCCCTCGGCCACCGACCCCCCTGCATAAATCCCAGATGCCTTAAAATATCTGCGTCTTTTCCGGCACGGAAGAACTCCCACTTTACAAAAATGACCGACGCACACGCTATTTGTCCCACTACTGAAAAATGCTATCGCTTTCAACAGCAAGCAGGGTGGAAAGACGCCGTCCGAGCTCAAGACCCGACCTCCTAGCTGTGAAATAGTCCGGATCTGTTACAAGACGAAAAAGAGAGTAAATCGTGAGTCAGCGCTGTGTCTGTATCCCTTCTTCTGCTTATCCTTGTGTTTGTTTGTGCTGTTTTAATTATATGTTTACCATTACAAGAGGATTGCTAACATTCTTTTAGGACCGGTAAAGCATTCGTTTTTAGAAGTAAATGTAACGTAAGAAGTTACTACAGAGATCTAAGAAGACAACGACGACGTGTGCATTCGGGGAACAAAGACTTTGATGAACAGAAGTAATATTTGGAGAACCAAGATACTGATGATTATACAATTGTGTGGTAATAAAGTGTCGATCACTACTGATTCGGGCCAAGTGTTTGCATCACTGAAATGAGGACAATCTTTCACATATATCCGAAAGATTAGAACAGTTGAGTGTTTGCATGCTATCACGTTAAACACAGTGGCACAACGGATCTTCCACGACATGTCAACACTGCTCAACTGGCAGAGACTGTCACAAAGTCGGCAATAAAGTCAACCGCGTTGCTCCTTACCTAAGATCAGTGAAGTTAAACCTGAAACATTCAAGTTTTAAAGAAATTTTGCTACTTGTATGCCGGAGAGTATTTGAAGAGAGCTTAAACGCGACGATGATGCTCTACGCTTTTGAAATAAAACAGAAGCAAATAACTAAGGAACAAAAGCTGATGCAGACCATTGTTGCTTTTATAAAAGACGTTCAGGAAGCCAGATGATAGTCGGTAAAGGAGGACATGCTTGTTGGTCTTTTATTAGTTCCAGATAACGGAATTACACCCCTATGAGCACGCTTCTGACAAAAACCTCTAGAACACACAATAAGACCACTTTCAGAACATGGGCCTTATTTTCACGGCATCACAGGGGAGTGATACGTGCTTCGCTTACTATATAGGCCGAAATGAGACTGGAATGATTGGAAAAAAAAACGTTTTTTCAAGAGTTTCAAGTGCCCGAAATACTGATAGAATCAAGCCATCTCTTAGAAGTACGAGAAAGGCTAGCTGCTAGAGTATTTATTCGGGAACTGAATTGTCTAGAAATGCGCTGAGCGCCAAAGAAACAAGTCAGCGAAAATAAATATCTTTTAAACATTATACTGCATGCATTGCTACATTGGAATTAAAAAAACAAAACGCGTACAAGCTCAGAAACTTAGGTCCGTGAAAATCTTGCTTTATAAATTGCAAGGTATCTTCAGCAACTCGTCGGGAGAAATATTGCCGCGCGCTGGGCGGAGCAAGCATGGCCCGGTCATGATCTTTGATCTGGTAACGGTTACTTTGATCTAGTAACGATGCCCACGAGCGTCTCCAGTGGTTAAAAAGGCACGGACACAAGGGCGTGGTTTCAAAAGCATGCCTTACGCGTCAATTTTCGCACTAACAAAAGCAATCTGCTGAGCCAGGTTCCTGAGCCCATGCCTTTGTCTTTACTGCAGATATTTTTGAGAAGAATTGTATAACTTCTTGGCTCTGGTCGCAAACTAAATTTGAATTTAGGATCGGCTTCGTACCATTCGAATGAATGTTGTGATCACCAGATGTGCTCAGTGTGCCGTGCTTTGGTTGTTCACGCTGACTGTCTGCGTTTGCCGTTGCGTAGTTTAATTATTATAAAATCGCTTACACAACTGACGCCTAGGTAGCATGTACCGGCCGCAGCGGCGTTCGTAGTTATTTCATCCTATGGAGTTTGACACCCAATAATACGAGGAAGTGCGTTGTAATAAACGTTCGCAGGCAGGAATTTGCTTTTAGACATCGTTCCATGCAGCTAAGTCTTTATACTCGACTGCATGCACGACTTACATGCGTAGGAAAAGAAAGGCTTCTGGCCAGTTAACTTTTTAGTGTTCTTTCGCAAGGCGCAAGCTTTTCTCTTTCGGAAGCGAAGAACATGCATGTGCTAAACAGAAAAGGCCCCTACGTACAGTTGCGTTTGATAAATTTGAGTACGTTTGAGTTCGTTGCGTCGAGAAACAAAACCGAGTCATCGGTACATAATTGCTCTTAATGAAGCGTGTAATCCAATTCAAGGAATAGCTTGGGACGGGACATAAGAAGCAGGGATTTCCTGGTTTCTCGCAGCTGCAAGGCAGTGAAACGCACTCAAATGCTCTTAAAGGAGCTGTGCAACAATTTTAGTTCTTCGCATAAATAACTTAGGAGTTGGCATCTCGACCTTTTTGAAGTAAAGAAGAAAAAAACGCGTTTGCCTGCGTGTCCTAGTTTTTATTCTAAAAATAAGCAAAAATTGAGGTTTTCGGCACCTCTCAACTCCTTCACCATCTTCTGAGCCACGTGCGCTGCGACGTCAATGGGGGTCGCGCGGGGTTCCGGTGGAGCAATCTCTCTAGAGCCATCAGTGAGCAGCGAGAACTCATCCGCTCGCGACTCCGTGACCACGTGCTGCCGCCGCGCGAACAATATGGTGAAAGGAGGAAAGTCTCATCCGGGTCATAGGAACCTTATCTGCCCCCGTCTCCGTCCCCCTCCGGCTTGTAGCGGCTGCTCGCGGTAGCTGATAGAGCTGACGGTTTTGTTGACCTCGCATAGATGGCCGCACTGAAACTCCGTATAATAAAAGTTTTGTCAATGATGCCAGGTTTTTGACGCACCTATATTTATGTTCGAACGCCAAGATCTATAGAAACGTTACGTTTTATCGAGCAGGTATTTGCTCAAGTTGCTATCTTGCTACAAGACCCCCATTAACGTCATGCCGCGTGGTTCTCATGGCTGCTGCTAGCGGCTGCAGGTCGGGGAATATTTCAATTTCCGCCTCGCGATTACGCGGCGGAATCGCAACATTTCGAAGGGAGGAGGTGTGTTTTCTGTCCTTTGTAACAAGATAAATAATGTCAAAAGTAGAAGAGGCGAATTCGTTCAACGTTAAAATTGTTGCACAGCCCCTTTAAACGCCACTGAGCACAGGGGCCTTAAGGATTGCAAGCTGGGTTGTGCGGTGTTCTCAGTTAGCATTTTGTAAACACAGGGCTTCTTGCGGGGGCAGGATTTCTGATTCGTGTGTATAGGTATCACATTGCTTGCGTTCCTAATCAACGAACAAGCGTGTGCTGGGCAAAGATTTTATAAACATTACAATGGTTTATAAGCATCTCTCAGTTGATGTACACGTACACAACTATAGTGTTAAGTTTAAAATACAGAAAACACGCACTTCCAATATCTCAAAAATATGCTAACAATGTTTTCACTTTATATAATTTTTTTATCTTTTCAAAGATTCTTTTCTTTGAAACTTGAGCGAGCGTTCTATGCTCGGGAATTCAAAACCCTCGGTGCAATCTCAACGCCTCAGCACGCGCGCGTCTGCGGCTGAGAGAATCAAGGACAACACACGCTAAAAATTGCACTTCTCTGCAGTCATTTTCTGAAAGGGTATATGCTGGTTGCAAATATAAAGATAAACTTCATCGAGCGAATGCCGTAAAGAACCGAAGAAATTCACCCAGTGACACTTTCGCTTTACGAGTGGAGAAAGATACACTCTCCTCACTCTGCGCACGGACCAAGCGCCTCCGGGCGACATACGTTTTATAGTTGTCTGGAGTTCAGCTTTTATGCCATATTTCATAAGAAAAGAAAAGCACTTGTCTACACCTTGGAGCAGTGCTCAAAGTGGGCGAGGGTCAAGGCGACCATAGCGTTCAATTCATTTCCAACACAAGTTGCGAGAAACAAACGGCTCGCAGCACGCTCCATTGGGTGAATTCACTACCCGATAGGAATTGCTTTGCAGAAAAAAAGAAAACTGCTAGAATGGGCAATATGAGAAAAAAAAAACGACGCCTTCTAGCATTTCATGTGTTCTCTCGAAGGCGGAGGCTGTCATCGAGTGGTTTAGGTTTCGGTTTCGTGGAGTGGTGCAACTGCGGTCTGGTATCGTCTCCGCACCACCATTGCTCACGTCGTTGTGAATTTCTGCAGATAAAAGGGTTCATAGCTCGGTGCAGTAGGTACCATTTCATTCTCGTCGCTACATATGGCGCACACAGAATAACGAAACAATTACGATTTTGCTGGCACGGGGGTGAGCAAAAACTCTGCAACAGCGAAATCAGTACGACAAAAGCCGTGCCAGCTCATTGCTAGCATTTGTTTGCAACATCAGGAGCAGCGACTGTGACTAGTACTACTGTTTTGTAACACGTTTGCTTCGCCTTTTGCTATTTTTAATGAGGCTAACGCTGTACCTGGCGAACAACGCTCTACGAGAATGCGTTCAAGTGCAAAGATGCATGTCTCGCTTCGTGGTGTCACAAGGTTGGTTTGCCCATATCGTTCAATGTGCAGCTTCCTTAGGCCCATGACTTTTATCCCTGACACTTCGTCTATCATGGAGTTTGCCTTTTTGGGATAGTTTATCGGCAGCTGTTTCTCGTCCTGCGACCTCACACTTGTAGGGGTCGCACTCGTACTTGTGCCGAAGTGTCACTGACCGAAGCCGCTTTCCTGCTAACCATTACTCTTTGGTTTTATTCCTTGAGGCGTGTTCGTGTGAGCATGAACACACTTAGTATCGAAGAAAACAAAACGCGAAACCTTATCCGCGTTTTGACAACCTTCCAAAGCACGACATTTAGATACATATTTTTAAGAGCTTATTACGTGTCGAAACTTCCTAATGTTTTAATATACCGTCATTTACTGATAAAAAAAAAAGAACAACACGTGAAGTTTACCTTCGTCCAAATGCACGAATTGAGTTAACGAAAGGAACAGGCAATGCTTTCGGCATTTATTTCTGTTTCTACCGTATCGCTCATACGCACTGGCTAGAATAATGTTTTCACCGCATAAAAATGCAGTTGTATTCATATGTAGCACTGATCCTGGGCAGCAACGCAAAACATCTATGGTATTTTGCGTCCTAACAGTGAAAACAACCTTCTTTCCTCCGCCACTTTTCCCTGACCAGCACGCCCCCGATGGTACCCTAGAATCTTCAATAGCGTGAAAATGAATGCGACGACTACTTTTGAAAACCTACCAATGGTACTGTAGCCAGTTAACATAGGGAATGTGCAGGATTCCTATGAAAATTTTATGGTTTTCTTAAGTTAACTAAATTTTATATTCGAGTTTAATGTAATCCTAGGAGTTCACAATCAGCGAGAAGGTTTTAATCGTTTTATAAAAAAAATATGTCGTAAAACGAATGCGTTACTGAAATAGTGATGGCTTCAGTGTTTTTTTGTTTTGTCTTATTTACTTTTTCTCATTGTCAGGAAAACAGAAAACCAAAGGCCAGTACTTCGGATGTTGAGGATTTTATGATCATTATTTTTGGACAATAAAAAATTTTGCAGCTACTAAAACGCAAAAATTCCACTATGCCCTCACTCCCACGAACTGTGGAAAATTCATTCCGGGGTGTTAGGTACCGCGTATCCAGCAGCCTCAAACCTAAAGACCGCCTTGTGCCATCTTTTTTTCACTAAAAATTCCCTTTTCGAGCAAGACTAAGGCCTGTCGCGATTTTTCGATTTCATGATTTAGAAAAAAAAGTGTACGTGAACGTACGAATACGTCCGGATTTTATAATGTTTCATGTTTTAGTTAGTATAAAAAAATATTGAAACCTAAAAAATATATTTTGTACGTTTGAATTTTATTATATGTCGTACAAAAACAAAATTGAAAATAAAATAGCAAACAAAATTACGTTATCAACAATATTCCATAATTTATCCGGTGTTTTCGCCCAGCGTCTAATTGCAGGTTTGGATACAATAGCTCTAAATATAATCAGGTTTATGTATATCAATATGCAACATGTGCATTGATTTTTATGTGTACGCAGATATTATAGATGTGCACGTCTAAGGCGCAATTCGTTTAATAGCGCTCGGCTTTGTGTTCGCTTCGAGTACGAGCATAATTCAAGTGTGATATGGAGAAAGAAAAATGATATTATATATGACGAGATGTTAAGAAAAGAGTAGATAATCCTCCTCGAGCGCGGGTTTATAACCCGCCACCGATTATGGACAGCCGCCGACTTCGCCTGCAACCGACTGCAACCTGTCACCGGCCTCAATTCACTCGACATTACGACTTGAAATCGTGATTTCGATTTCCACGAATAAATATTAGTAACCAAGGTATTTATTTTTACTCCCTGAAGCGTCTGTCTAAAGCGATTTAATTTTTTTTAAATGTCGCTTTTGAAATTTCATTGAAGTCTCAACACATCGAAATATTTTACTGTAGCAAACGACAAAAAACATTGAAATGAATCGCCCAAAATTATTATATTGAAAACCGGGTATTTTCAGAGTAATGAACGCTGATTTTATGTCTAATTTAATTTCTATGAACTTAAAAAAAACACTTGTTATCGATTAGATTTTAGAATAATTTCGTAATCATTTGGTTACTCGTACTATGAATAATCAGGATAGTAAGCTGATGATTCTGTAATTAATAAAATGAGTTTAAACTGTTACTATGTTCCCGTCCCCTTTCCAATTCGGCAATTTGTTTCCCTATCCTTCCTAGCAAGAAATTTTCAAACCATGTGTCTGACAGAGGACGGTCTACTAAAAACTGGTGAGATTTTAATATGAATAGTGGCAGTCCCCTCACTCTAATTCAGTAATGGACAGCACGGAGAGCTCGTACTCAATCCTGCAAAAAGATATGCCGTTGGCAAAATCTGAAGTAATCGAAAGGTAACTGTTATATTGTAAAGTTAAGATATATTGTTTTTTTCAAGTCAATCGAGAAACCTATTTGAATACTGTTTAAAAAAGAAAAATAGTTAATGTATTACATTATGCTTTTGTGTAACGTGTACAAGAGATGTTCTTACCGATATCAAATAGAAGACAAGGACTGCACATGGTGTCACCGTTGGTACATGCCCTACTAATCCCAAGTGCTAAGTACGCGCAAGTTCGTCTAGAGTAATCCGCAAAGTGGTAGGCGCCTGTGTCTGGCGTTTATGTGTACTAGCGTCGCTCTTGTTGTGAGAGGCTGAAAGACGCGCTGGCAGCCGCGATGTCGGGAGCTAGGGGTCCTTGCATGAATCTACTAGTGATGACGCTTTAGGAGAGGGGGGGGGGAGTAGAGTGCGCGCATTGTCTTCTTCATGGTATATTCATTTTCACTTTACCTGGAGCACTATGCATGATCGGCGGTTGCGCAGGCCTCTCAAAAAGTCACTACATTCTCAAACTCAGTGGTGTACGAGCTTGTTTTTGAGTGGGGATAGGGAAACCAGACCGCCCCCTCCCCCCCCCCGGACCGGGGGGTGGTGCCCTTGGTATCCCTTGGCCGCCGCCGGCCAGTGTTTGCCCTGCCCCCCCCTCCCCTCTGAGAACTGGAGGGGGAGGGGAGGCAAGCGCTTTCCTTGCCCCCCCCCCCCCCGGTTGGTACGCCGATGCTCAAACTTCTGGCGTGGCTCGCTGGTTTTCACTGCCATCTTGGAACTCTTCGCGTGACACGCATCTCACATCGCTTGGCTAATCGGTGCACTAAAGCACCGCATTATTTTCCAGTACTCACTCTGGGTAGTTGTTGTTTTGGCCGTCGTACTTGCCGTCGTATCGGACGTTGTGTTCGCCGATTATTTGTTTCCACTGTTGGCACAGCAGTCATTGCTGTCATATATGTTGGGCTGGGCGATGCGTTCGATGAACCGAGAGAGACACCCATGGATTCGTTCGCATACGTGGCGTTAAAATCTTCTGCGCGTTAAATACAAGATGAACGGGCATAAGCGAAAGTTGTAGAAAACAGCGGAATACGTCTAAAAATGGACATTTTTCAACTCGGGTACAAAGCCGAATAAGTTAAGCTAACCACAAAAAATAATTCGCTGCTATTTCTAAAATTTCTATATTTTTGTATACAAAAAAATCACATCTAACATACCTAGAAACCAAATTTTAATGGTACCCACAGATACAAAATAAAATAGCGACATGGAGAGACATTTAAAAAATAGAACTCACAAATTGATAATGATCATACAAACAAAATAAACCTCTAAATGATCTAGTTAGTTTCCTATTAAAGCAATTGAATCACAGCTGCTGGCGCGAGCGTGTAATTTATTTCGGTTAATATGGATGTGGCGTCGAGGAAATGAGGATATACTCTAATTTATCTTTACGTATACAATTACAGCGAACGATCTCAATAACCCGAAAGCGCTATTTCGACGCTTTGGAAGGTCGAAAGTCTCGTACTATACGCAGGAACACTCAAGATGGTACATGCCGCAATTTTGTTATTTGAGCTAACGTTACTATAGTCACTTTCGCACGTGGGGAAAGACCGCACTGTTCGGTAACGCGCCCGCAAGGGTTTTCTTCTTATATTATAAGTGTTTTATTTTTATTTTATTTTTTTCGAATTGAAAGGTCGTATTGAAGTGATTAAAACATTGCTTGTGGGGTGTCGATTAAGAAGCCATTTTATCGCCCAATCACTATGGATGATACTTTTGTACTTTGTTATTTGGAAATTCAAATGGAAGGAATTTAAAAATGTTGAAGACAGAAATCGAGTGGAATAGCAGGAGTTTTTCATGCATATGTTTTATATGCGAATCATTTTGTATTCAGAAAATATTGGTATTGGGTGATAATCATAATCGACATTTTATTTTACATCTGATTTTGATAATCGTACATAACCATTTTATGTTACAAGAGCTCATGCACAAATCGTAAATTAGCGAACTGCCACACGCAAAAAGGCCCGAGACCTGAGCACATCTTATGTATATAAAAAATCGTAAGTGTGTAGGCGAGCTGGTGAATATTAACCATGTTGAATTAACCTGAGACTGGGGCAGAGAAGAAGCATCGACGCGTAGAAGGGGAAAGCGAGTGGCCACATAGGACGACGTCTCAAACTCAGCTAACTGTGGTTTATTTAGCTCCACCTCCTTATATACGATCACAATCTCAAAGGTCATTTCCACCAACACAAAACGAAAGAGGTACGAAGTCCAAACAGTTCAAGCGCCGGCTACAGTCTTCACCATAACAATGCAAAAACGTTGACAACCTTGCTACGGGTCGATGCGATAAGGCAACATCCATTGACTTTCAAACTTAAACAAAAGGATCAGTTCACACTTTCCGGAATCTGTCCTCTCGCCCTTTCCACAAAAAAAACAAAAAAAAACCGAAAAAAAAAAAAACGCACACATTGAAACGGTATTTGGGCTAAACACTTAAGAACCACATACAAAGAAAAAAGAAAAAACAACAACACACAAGCTATTAACGAGCACTTCAAACGACATAACTAAAAAAAAAAGGAAGAGCTACATTTTAGAAAGTTTTTTTTTCTTTCTAAAACTTTCTAAAAATGTAATTCTTCCTTCTTTTTTTAGTTATGTCGTTTCAAGTATGATTTGCTTGTGTCTTTTTTTGTTGTTTTTTAACATTGTGTGGTTCTTAAGTGTTTAGCCCAAATACCGTTTCAATGTGTGCGGTTTTTTTGTTTTTTTTGTGTTTTTTTTGTGGAGAGGGCGAAGGATGGTTCAGAAGTGTGAACTGATCCTTTTGTTTAGTTTACGTCAATGGATGTTGCCTTATCGCATCGACCTGTAAGTGTTGTCAACGTTTTTGCATTGTGTGGTGAAGACTGTGGCGCTGAGAACCGTTTGGACTTCTGTACCTTTTCGTTTTGTGTTGGTGGAAATGACTCTTGAGATTGCGATTCGTGTACAGTGTGACCATACAACCAGTTAGCTGAGTCTGAGACGTCGTCCTGTCTGATCAGCCTTTCCCTTCTGCGATTTGATCTTCTCTACTTCTACCCGAAGTCCTTGCAGGTTAATTCAACATGGCCACATCTTATGTGTTTTCAATGCGAAAGGATGAATGTCGTTCTTCCGCTCCCTAAGTTCATCTGCGGCGTAGTGGCGTGAACATCCACGTTTCGCCGGCCGACGGCCGAGCGCGCGCTTTGTGAAGTGGCCGCGCCGGCACTGAGCTCGGCTGCACACTCTTTCCGAAGTGCGCTCGAGCGGGCTCTGCGGCCAGGCCAGCACCGCCTCACCCCTTCAGGCGACCGGGCCGCCGCAGTGCGCACCGCCGCCATGGAGAGGGCTTCTCTTGTGGCATTTTTTAGAACTACGCCGCGCGAGAGCCATTGGGAGCCTCCTTCCTTGATGGGGCACGCCAGCCAATGTGAGCCTATTCATCAAATTTCTGCTTCAGACGACATTGTGACAAAGGAAGGGGCCGTTTGGCGCGGCTTCGAAGCTAATGACGTCGCTTTGCACCATAGGCACAGTTAATAGTTTTCGCATTAAAATTGGGTTGTATGTATGTTTATACATGCCTACAAACTACTCTGCCTCAACTGGCGACCTGTCTCCCAGCTGTAGATGAGCAATTTGGCCAGTGCAGTCCAACCGGTAGCCCGGGGTCTTTAACGTTCAGCACGCACTAGTGCTACACAGCCTGCATGTCGGTACGATGCTCATCCACATCGAAACGTGCAGTGGTGTGGATCAAACCCAGGATTACTGTGTTCTGCAGCGCGGTATTTCGCTCCACGTGCTCTGAGCTGGTGTACGCTAGACCACTCGGCCACCGATCCCTCTGAAGTGCCACATTTTCCCTGCGCTTGAAGTATGTGTAAAATGTACTGACCAGTATTTTGACATGAATCTCGGCAAGTTTAATATTGAAACCAATCAAGTTACTTTTAATAGTCAGACATTAAAGATAATACATTTTAGTTAGTTATTTGACGTATTGTATCCACTTTGCCCTTACAGTTCGCCACTTTGCGTGTAACACACATGCACAACAAACATTGGTGTATATTTTCGGATCAATTTTATAAAATATGTTATCAAGACTGCTTAAAACATGTCGTATACTGCTTTATCATGGAGGTGTGCTTCAGAAAATCTCGATGAAAAAGGATTACGAGTCCTGTGTTTGAACGTTAAATAAAACTATCGTGGCGACTGCGTAGACCACTGTTTTGCATGTGTGACACATTCTAGCATCACAAACGTTTAGCGACACCAGTTTCCAGACGCCATACGCCACCGTCAGAGGCGCTCTTTATTAGATAATTTGACGCGTACTGTGTGCACACTTGATATAATGTTCCTAGAACAAAGCGATACTACCGCTACTTGAGCTGATACACATAGCGATCTTCTAGAGCCTTTTATACTCTCGAGCTCCTAACCCTCGGTTTGCACAGGTTGTCGAGCTCCTCCTTGCATAATTCACGCCTCTTCGCCGACCACTCTGGTCACATAGCCTCGTAGCTAACCAATCAGCAAAAGCACATCACTCCCCCACTCTTACACGATAATATTAGTAAAATCAATCGAATCTCGCTGCAACGCTTCAATCCAAGAGTTCGTTTTGTTTGGGCTTCTCAAAATACCGAACACAAAGTCAAAGAACGTTTGAAGTTGAAAGCTTTGAGAAAGTTCTTCGAAGTATTATTATGTAACTATGACAAACTCTTAAATTAAAAAAAACACGAAATATCTCTGAAGGTCTCATGATAAAATGAAGCTTATTAATCTTGTCAAGCGAAGTGCAAGAACGGTAGGCTCAAAGCTTACATGCAAAGGGCAGATACGACACATCTGTTTTAGCAGATCTGATACGTCTACATTTTTGTCGGGTTCCTTAATGCAAACTCAGGGTCAGGTGGTTTATGTGGCCGTTTTCGCAATAGGAGCTGCAATGAGGACACGAAAGCGGTGAGCGGCTGAAAGGATGATAGAAGATTTTGAGAGGCAATTATACAGGCCACGTAACACCCAGGAAGCCACACCCCCTTGACACACGCCTCTTTCTGACTCTCTCGCTCTCCCACGCCAAACAAAAACAAACCTCCTGAGAGATCAGACCGCTCTCATGACTCTCGCGGTTGTCGACGTTTCCCCCGGATGTTCAGCGTAATAGCGGCCCTCGAAGAATGCGAGCATGCGTGGCGCTTGGTTCTGATCGTCCTTGCTGGAAGTCAGTGACATGCGCCACCACCAGATGGCTTCTGTGTGTTCGACAGTGTGTTATCCCTACCACGAGATGGTGAGCGCGAAAGCTCCTGTTTGTTTTTGTTGTGTTTGTTGCTTTTTCCCCGTTCGACGGTCAGTCCTAAAAAAACAATGTGTTGCCATGGAGACTACCGACTTATTCCTCCCCGCAGGGCCCGTCGATTGAGTTACACTTTACGCCGCGATGCTGCTTGTTACCAAATAACAAAAAAGGTCTGGGCCCAGGACGATGCTATGCCGGTGAGCAGTGCGTTGAATTGCTTTAGTGTCCTCTGAGGAGTCACAAGAGATGGCGAAAATAAACGATGCCACTGGTGTGGAAGTAAAAACGCGGATAACGAGCTCGGCTAACCGGCAAAAGAAGTTAACTAAGCAAAACTGCGTCAACGGCTGTTGAAAACTTCGCAAAACCAGTACGTGCGTTACTGTATCACTGGGTGCCTCAAGACGTTCGAAGTGAACCCAGCGCAAGTTCATTACGCTAAGCCTCCTTCAAACCGCTCTTAGCGACGCAAAGCGATACGATGGCGGCGGCGCTGGACGAATTCAAGTTACGAAAATTTTCAATCGAAAATTACCATGCGTGAGTGATACGAGCAAGATCAGCACTCGTCCGGAAAGGCTGTTGGGAAGCCGTCAAACCTGGCTTTGGTGGGAGAGAAATGACGAACGACGAGAAGAAGATCCAGAACCTGGCTTCGACATTCATATTCCTCGTAGTAAAACACACACACCTGGACGACATTGGGGAATATCCGACAGCTAATGAAGCCTAGAATACACTGGAAGAGATACATTCAAGGTGTTTTCTACTACAAGCTCTTCAGTAATGAGACATTTTCAACTCCAGTATGAAGTACGACTAAGCCTTGACGAATTACCTGAATCAATTATTGAACATACGCAGAAAGCTTTTAACGGCAGGATATAGCTTCACCGAAAGGAAAGCAGCACTGATGATGGTGATGGGCTTGCCAGGAGCCTATGATCCACATCCTGGCCTTGACAGTCATATTCCTAGTAGTGGAATACACGTACCTGGATGACATTGGGGAATGTCCGACAGCTCAGGAGGCTTAGAATATAGTAAAAACGATGCATTCAAAGTGTTTTCTACTACAAGTTCTTCAGGTGATTAGACATTTACAATAGCAAAATGAGCACGACGAAGCCATGACGAATTTCCTGGTTTAAATATTTCAGTACCAAAGAAATCTTTTAACGGCAGGATATTGCTGCAACGACAGGAAAGTAGGAGTGGTGATAGTGTTGGGCTTGCCAGAACTGTATGGTCCATTTATTATAAATCTTGAGCAAGATAAAAAAACAAGAAAAAAACGTATACGACGAAGAAAGTAAAAGCAAGGCTACTGGTAGATGAAAACTCCAAGTTAAACAGAAAAAGACAAATTGAATAAAAAAAGGAGGAGGACCATCGCTTGTGGCAAGAAAAAAGTAGAGAGAAGAAAATAATACAGGAACAAGAAACAGAAAAATAAAACAAGTTTACTGCGCGGGCGCTTAGCTCCATAGATATAAGGGGCAGGAACAGTGTTTTAAGAAACGTAGAAACTGGCTCTGGTACAAGTTCCTCTAAACGGGAACGACGAGTCCGGTCCTTTGCGTTCTGTACATTTAGACACATCTCCAGAGAACGCAAGGAGGGTCCTGATGACAATGGATGCGGCTAATAAAGAAAAAACAATTCCAGCATTTCGAAGGAGGCGCTCTGAGCCAGAAGTCGAATTTTCTCAACGTCACACATGTTGTACAGTGACAGTAAAGCAACCGACTACATAACGAGGTGTGATCAAAAAGTTCCGGGACTGATTTTATAGCGCAGAAAGTGAAGGTAGTACAGTGATGCGCGCGCACCACTCAAAGGAAGGAACCTTTGTGTCTCATATTACCAATGCGCGTCGCTTTGTGAACATTTGGAGCTGAGCAACACCAGTTTGTTTGACCACATTCACGAGGATGATGGCGATCTTTCCCTAGACTGCAAACCAAAGCGAGAACAAACATCAATTTTACGCCAAGCTCAGCAAATATAAAACAGAGACCTCTAAATTAATTTACAAGGCTAATGTAAAAAAACAATTGAGGTGTGCGAGGTGTTTTGAGTGGCACTCGCGCCTCAAGAATGGCAGGACGTCATCGAAGTCAAGGAGAGGTCGGATAAAGTCGCCCTACCGCTTTTCGTCTTCCAGAGATATTCTGCATTTCCTGAAGCGCGAGTGCCAACTTAAAAAAATTCGCGAAGATTACTGTTTTTTTACACAAGCCTGCTAAATCATATCGAAGGCTTCTGTTTTATGTTTCCCGAGTTTGACGCAAAATTGATGTTCGCTCTCACTCTGGTTTGTAGTCTATGGTAAAATCGCCATTGTGCACCATGCACGTGGTCACGAAAACTCGTGAAGCGCAGCTCCAAATGTTCATAGAGCGGCGCCCTTTGGTATTCCGAGACACGAAGGTCCCTTACTACCGACTGCTTAGCGCGCACCACTGTGCTGCCTTTCTCTTTTTACGGTACAAAATCAGTCCCGGAACTTTCTGATCGCACCTCGTACATTAAACAGAGCCAAAATGACCAATTGTTACCCCTGCTACTCCTCTGTTGAGGCAGCAAACAAAGAGGTGTAGAGAGACAAGAATTGGTCGACGGACTGATAAGAAAAATACTGCATTTATGGAATCGCCCGTGGTCTCGCAGTCAGTGCTCGTAGCTCGAGCGCGGCGAGCCGAGCCCCGGCCACGGTGGTCCCGGCATATGAATCATAAAATGCACGCTACAAGGGCAACAGAATACTGCGGCTCCAACACTTTCTCACAAAAATAAATGGCCAGGAGTTTGTCGTTGCGCCACAATTTGTCTACGTTCTACACCTAGGAGCTATCGCTTTTGGAAGCAAGCAAGTTACTCCACAGCACACAAAACATATTGACCAACGTAATTTCTTATAAAAGAAAAGACTGAGAAAAAGACTAAAGGAGGAAGAATAACATTAGTGTACGTGAAGTCATCACACAACCACGCCGACGCTGTGAAACGAGGTAATCAATGAAGATGAGCCCGTGAGCTGTGCGAACGGAAGAGTCTTCAGGTGTGTAATGCGCGTAGTGGCACATGAAGGGCGATGGTTGTCCGTTTCTTTTATTTCGGACACAGGGACACAAGGCTCTATGCTATTGTGTCCCTGTGTCCCTCTATACACGTCGTTTTGAGCCAGATTTTACGCCACGGCCCTGCGTGTTGCTTAATAATCAAGAATTGATAGGTCCGCTGTCTGACAGTCGTGCTAGGCACGATGGCGATAAATTAGCTCGTTTGCATAGGGTGGTAGCCGTGCTGTGGCACATCGCAAGTAGAAGAAAACATCCAGTGCCCAATGAGTGCGACCACACGTATGCACGAAGAAACTTCATTGATCTTCCTAAATTCTAGCGAAACAACTGTGTATTGATAGAGTGCCCGACCCTCAGGTGTCTGTCACGAGGAGATTGGAACAAAACCGAGATTTTTGGCTCGACGAAAAAAGAATTATGAACATGTATTATGGGTTACAAATACAATTACTGGAAGAACAAAGAAGCGCCAAAGTGGCACTAAATTGACAACTATTTAACTCTAAAGATGGAATGTCCATCTTACTGTTCGTTGAAGACGACGCGGAGCAGTCTGGTGTTGGGGGATCCGGCGTGGTGGGTAGCGCTGGCAGGTGGATTCTTTCACTTGCTTGTCCGAAGCTCCAAAACGTTGTTGATGACTTCTTGATTGCTTCAATACTTTCCGTATAGCTGCGTGTCATCTAGTTACGGTTCACTTCTATGTCTCCTTTTCCCTCGCGTTTCATCTCGAGCCACCCGTCGGCTTCGTTGTCGGTTTCCTACTGATGGTTGCACTATCAAGGTGAGCCTTACCAAAGTCAACTTTCATCTTGATAGTCACAAGAAATAGTGTGGCTCTATATATGTAACGTGACTCACGGAAGGTACGTCACACTGTTTTACAGTTTGCTCGCGTTGACGACTTAGATATGTTTTTGTTGCTTTGTTGGCCTACAACTGCGGGTCAGCTTACTTTTTGTCGACATTTTTCATTTTCATTTACTGACTATTTTAGCGCTCTACAGACGTAGTGCTGACTGGGCATCGCGAGCACTTCTTGCTCGCGTCCTTTGTCCAGTTGTGCGTGGCAATTTTATTTGACTCAATACGCTAAGACCTTTTCTTGTTTCAGAGGGAGGACGCCAAGAAACGAAACAGTAAATGCCAAATCGTTTAATTAATAATCCTCAAGCTGCCATAACCATTCTACTACGTCTTTATTAATCGGTTCCTCTCTCTCTCCTTTTTGATTTTGCGCATCCTCCAGAAAGAAACTGAAAATGGCAATGAACCTTTGAGGATATATACTCGTTGAACTGGTATCAATTGAGGCTTTAGTAGCCTTAGGGTGCACTGATATCCAAAGATGTTAGTGCAGTCGGCGACATCCTCGAAGATGTCGCCGTCTTTGTTATCGTTGCCATAGTCCACTTGTGTTTTTGGTATCGTGGTCTTTAATCACCATAAGTTCCATCTCACTCCCCATTCTCACGCACTATATCCATGAAGTCGTCAACCTCTTGTTGTTGTATATCATCTAGGACTTTTATAAACCTTAGGATATTTAGCAGAGCGTTGAAGTTGCTCCTCCGTGCTAAAGAGCGGGGCTCAATTTGCGTGTTAAATAACCTGGCAAATAAGCCGTTTCCGTAGTTGTCCTTGTAGTTCGATCCATTACCGTGTCATACAGCGGTTGCTAGAAAGTCTCGTATATCTTTTTTTTTTTAATTTCAATTTAGGCTTGAAGCTTGTCAGGCCCTAGGGTAACATTTTTAGATTCTTTCCGGGAATGAAGCCCGATCTCCCACATTGATATCGTTGCGTTGTCAAACAGTGGACGGAACTGGCCCACTGTCCGTCCCTGGCCCGGTTTATTGGGACTCTGTTTATACGCCCCGTGTTTGTAGCATGCACTTCCGAATTTTCCATCTGGTTGTACCACTAGGAGTAGCTGTCAGCCCAGTTTTTTCGGAGTAGTCGAGTGCCTCTGGCGTTTCTGGGGGTTTCTCGTACAGTATTGTTCGGAGAGTAGTATTTGTACTCCTCGTGGAATCTGTTCGAAAAGTACGGTTTGAGCTTGCATATCGCAGTCCTTTTCGAAGCCCGTGAAGCAAGACACCTTCGAAATGCACTCTTACCATTGTTAATAAGTTCGCATTTCGCAATAGGTGATTCCCATGGCATGTGGTTTATTTTGTTAGAGCACTTAAGCTCAGTCTGCCACCATAAAGTCGAATTTATTGGCAATAATTTTTTATTGATGATGGGTCCTTGAAGTGTTTAACCCATCGCAGTGTTTATAGCCACTAAGCTGTTGATTTACGTATATATAATAACTCCTCTGTGATACGCATCTAAACTTGATCTGATCCAATCAGTGGACATTCCAGGTGAGCCTAGTATGGAAACAAAACTATTTCATCAGCCAGATATCTGTTCTGATCCCACAAACATCGCGTGAATGTGTCATCTGCGATCAAGGCACCTATGTTCTTAAAAAAATACTGGTTTGATAATTGCCTGGCTTGTTCGAACAGTATCGTTGTGTTGACTCTTAAGCCGAAGATGAACGGAATTACTATGATGTAATATCTTTCTTGAAGTGCTAGTGAGCTTAATCAATGCAAGCCTAGTCTTTCTTAAGATTCTGCTCTCTATGTTCCGTGCAAGAACTTTTGAGATGAGTAACCGTTGGCTGCCTCCATCAAGAATGCCTATTATACAGCTATTGCTTCTTTCACTGTAATCCCACGCACCAAATGTCTGTAGATAGATGGGATTGCCTTTGCCTTGCCCAGCCGAGTGATTGTGCTTCAGGAGAGGATAAGGAACACAAATTTCCGAGTCCAATTGTCTTCCGTATTTTCCTGTCTGGCCAAATGACGGATCACACATTGTCAATGTCTTCCGTACTTTGCAGTTTGCGCGCACTGCAAAGTACGGAAGGACAATCGCGCATCTTTGCATTTCCTTGCGCAATGTCCTTCTGGTCGTACAGGAGAAACATGTTCATGCCCTTTCCCAGCAACTAATATTTATCCACTAGAGTCTTCTCAGAGTCAGAAAAATGTTTGACAGGTCTTTTCAAGTAGCAGGTACAGCCCTCGACTATTGTTTGCAGAGTCTAACTATGAAGTGGAAAACCAGATGAACGATGCCCTGGCATTTCACTTGTTCGGACAAACTCCGCTATGGTTGCTCCTTTTCCTGCGTTAGAATTTTATGTGCAGTAATTGTAGCATCTAACCGGGTTCCGATGAGGAGGTAGCTACAGGACATGAGGTTGCGTTCCGCTGTGCTTTGGTTGTATTGATTGGTTAGCGTGTATGGAATAAGCGTTACGTTAGTGTGCATGAAACATGCGTTGCGTTACTATGTATGAAACATGGCTCCGGTATTTCACCATAATGTCACGAGTTATCGATATCATGAGGATATTGCAAATCATGGTGGCGAAACTTGATGTAGGAACGTTTTGTAACTCACGAGCTCTGATATTCATCTCACAGTGCCATACAGGTTACTCGGGCATTGTGTATCTGCAGGCGAGCGAATATAAGAAATATTATTAAGCGCAGAGAGATGTACTTGTTATATCCTCCACTGATCATCGGAAGCGTCGCTTCTGCAGTTGGAAGTCATCGGCACAGCACACTTCAGTTGTGGGAGTCCAGCAATTGCCGCTGCGGCGTCTCCAGTCATGCAGCAGCGCAAAATAATTAAACTTATATTTTGTTTACAACGTTTGATTACAATGAATCGAATTTTCGTTGTGTTCCCAGAATGTCCGTCGATAGGTAATGTCCCCTCTGAATATAGTCATATCTAGATCCGGTTGTCTGAATCCACTTATCATAAAAACTATGTCAGATGAACTAAATGTAGTAGTTCCGGCTTGTTGTAAGGATTTTTTTTATGAGGTTTGTGAGGTTTATGTTAGAGATGATCCGCAGCGCGGTTGCGTTGTTTATCATCCTGGCGTGTTGGGCACGCCATGCCGTGAGCTTTGCTTTCCTTTTATCTGTTACCATTTATGAGAGTCAATATATTATACTTTTGCTGCACACATTTCCTTGGAATATCTTCGCGTTGGGTTCTTGATCGTTGTTCCCTATCATGAATGCCTTAAAGTTACACGATTAGGGTTAGCCACGGAAGTACCAAGTAACGTGGAAATTCGCAGCGTCGTCTTGGTTCGGAGGTTATGTCGCGAAGCAACCTCCCAGATTATGACACCATCATGTCAATGATCTCTTTCTTTTCAGAAGTGGGGACGTCCAGAGTAGGCATGAGCGGCAAAGAAGAAATGCTGCCGCATGCTAAGTTTGCGGGGAGCATTTTGTAGCGAGGAATGACGGTAACTTTGGAACATTAATATGTACGTGCAAGCCCCGCATCAACTTTTCCCGGTCGTGACTTGGATGCCCTTAGTTTTTCCGCATCATCACGCCGTCTCCACGCATTGAACGCATCTTCTATTTCCTTGCAAAGTAGGGGTGAGGGGTGAGCATGACGCGCCGCAAGGCAAGCCTGGACGTGCGGCGATTGGTCGGTGCCGGTCCAAAACGAACGCTCGCGAAACTGCCGTTTCCGGGGTAACGGCTTGAGCCGTCCCGTTCCTAGCGCAGGAATCCTGGCGTTGTTTCCAAGCTAGTGCTTCTCAAAATCGCAACAAATTCGATCTTAGAACTTTCAATCACGCATGCTAGACAACTGGATGTGAATTTTCAGTTATTTATGGGCATTGAAACGATCTATTAGGCTTGGTTTGCCGAAAAAAGCATTAATTCATGTCAACATTTTGTGTAGTGCAATTGCACCAACGCTAAAATTTCCTCACGTACTGGCTGAACGTTTTCAATATGCGCTCGACACATTGGTTTCTACTTCACATGCTGAAAGCTAAGTTGCTTTTTGAAAAAAGAATCAGTGCTTGTCAGCGCATGTCTGGGATGCCGGCGGCATCCTTCACACTCGTAAACACATACGGGCGGTGCGATGTGAACCAACAGCGCATCGCATGGTTTGCTTTTCCCTAGCGTGACGTCACAGGGAAGCTACGTATCCATAGCTTAAACGTGACAACACGCTAGGGAAGAATAGATCCCTCTGCCCAGCTTGTTACTCACTTTGCACCAGGCCCGAGTGCTTACCAAGGTGTAGGATGCCCTGAATGATCCAGACATGCACTGATATGCATCATATTTTCCACAAACGCACTTACTTTTCGACATGCGAAATTGAAACGACGTGCCTGCTGTACGATGATGACGTTCGGCCAGTACGTGCCGTACCTTCTCGCTTGGGTTCGCGCTAGGAACAGAAAGTACCGCTATAACGCCAACGAAAGATATTGACACGAAACGTTGTTGTTCCTGCAATACAGGCATTAATTAATATGCGGTTCAAGGGGTAGAAATAACTCGGTCATTCAATGCCAAACGTCCCAGGCGTGAAGTTCGACCACAGCTAATTTTTTCAAAAAAATCACACGGTTTCGTTATGTGTTGAAGAGTCACTTGCTGAAATATTTTCGTCCACAAAAATGTTTTGGCTGAGCTACCGCTGTTTGAAATTCCCGAAGAGGCGCGAAACTAGGCACAAGTAAAAAATTGCCAAAAGTACAGATCTTTAGTTATTAACGTACAATTTCTCCGTCCAATTCTACTTAAATTATTGCTTCATATGAGGACTATTTTAAATAATATGGTGCTTTTGTTTGTTTTTAATTGAAGACACAATTCTGAAATTGTGCCGTTTTCAAGATTTTTTGTTTCAATTTGGGAGTCTGTATACCCGAGCTAGGAGTGTGTTTCACATCTATTGTAGATATACTTTTTGTATGAAATAGCTTCATGCCGTAAAAGAAAGTTTTTGTTATATTAAAGCGGAAAGTTGCGCAAAACGGCATTTTGGTTTAAATTAAATTGCAAATTTTGCCGTGAAGTGATCCAAGTAAACATATGCCAGACCACTCAAGCGATAGAGGGCCATATAAACTTGTGATTTATGCATTTTGAGCGAAGTAATATTTTTTTAAGCAACAAAATATTTTTTCTTAATTTTGTTCTTTTCATCATGTTTTCATTACTTACTCTGAGGCGTTGTTGTTGTCTTACTTGGGGTCGTTCTCGGTGTCGAACTTGAAGCCGTACTCTGTGTTGTATTTGGCATTGTTGCTGTCTTACTTGGGGTCGTACTCGGCGTTAAACTTGAAGCCGCACTCTGTGTTGTATTTGGCAATGTTGTTTTCACTCGTGTGTACATGGTGTGAAAAGCGTTTGTACCTTGAACAAAATGAAACAGGCGTAAGCCAAAAGAAATAAACAACAGCTTAATCTGCCTACTCATAAACTGAATCCAACCCGGGTACACAGCCGAATTGCTTAAGCAGATCACCAAAATTATTCGCTGCTCCCTCTTAGCAATCCTTCAGTTCTTTTTTATCAAAAACAGTCGCCTGTAACAAACCGATAAAACAATGACTTTAAACGAAAGAAACACACAAAAAAACGAAACAGACGACACAGCGTTTGAAGGCTGTGTCGTCTACAACATCACGTGCATATTGGTGACCGACATTAATACTGTACGGCCACGCGATATATAAATATCGGTCGTTTACCACGGGCCCAAAGGAGAGTATATAATGATATTGCATGCATATATCTCAGAACGGATACAAAGTTACCAACATGAATTAAAACCCTCATACCGCGGACTAAGAGGATACATAACACGATATTGAGCGTTCGTGAAGCAACATGTGAATATCGGTATGCCCACATATACGACATTGCGTGAATGATATCGTAAAACAGCACGAGGTACCATACGGCAACACGCGAGAGAAAGATATGGGTGTGGATACGCATGGAACACAACCGTTCTGCGTTCTGCGAAACAGACGACACAGCCTTATTAGTTCTGACCCGGAACTGAACCGGAACATATATAACGGCAGCCGATTCAAAACGATATTTGACATTATTGTTTCTTTGTTAGTATCAGAATATACATATTTGAGCATAAAAAATGATCGCTGTATTTCTATGTATTTATGGAGCTCTCAAAGAATGAAATGCTTTTAACGCTAACCTCCCGCCCCCCTCCCCCAATTTGGTTTGTCCATGCATTCCCCGATATATTTAGCATGAAATATGACTTCAAGTGACCTATACAAGAATTTTCTTTTCATGCTAAATTTACCGGAAACTTTTTGTCACGTTATATGACGTCACGAGGACTCCATACCGATTGAGTTTCTCCGCTAAAACTAGCGGAAAAACTGGTGTCACAATACTTCAACCCCAATTAGGTTTTGCCGTTGAATTTGGCAGTAAAATAGATGTAGGAGCTCACAACAAAGCCCAAAGCACGGAGCTCGAGCTCCGAGCTCCCGTCCGCAGGTCAGTCTCGGGTCAGGCGAAAGAGATAAACGGGCGCGCAGTCTGTGCCAGAGCATCAAAGGATTCGGTAGTTCTGTTCTTCGCAAATGGTGACTCTACATTTGAACACCCCGCCGTCCTTTCTAGCAGTCTCGATCAACACGGACCATGGCAACGTTCACGCTGGCGCCGGCACGCCTCCTCAGAACTCAGACGCCAACCACGCAACGATCAACTTACGCCTTCCCTCTTGTTTTACGAAGAACCTGCGAGTTTGGTACACCCAAACTGAGGCGCAGTTCCACCTTCAGTGTATCACTACCCAGCTGTCCCGATTGTACCACGTCGTTGCCAACCTGCCACCAAACGTGGTCGAAGAAATCGACGACGTACTTTTGCAGCCACTCCGTGCAGAGACGCCTACGATCATTTGAAGGGTGTTCTGCTCGAGCGAACCATGGCATCCGAGCGGTCACGAATCCAATGGCTACTGACAGCCCCGGAACTAGGACACCGCCAACCATCACAACTTCTCCATCCAATGCAACAGTAGCTGGACTCCCAAGCCACCGACCCCCAAGGTCGTATCCTGCGGGATCTTTTTCTTCAAAAACTACCGCAAGGAATGCGCATGGTTCTGACAGCCGCATACGATATGCCGCTAGACTGCCTTGCTATGTTGGTGAATCTCACCGCCGAATATTCCGCTTCATCAATTACAGCTGTGGAACGTCGCGAGCCTCACAACCCTCGCGAGCCCCCGCCCTGGCAAGCAGAGATCGCAGAGGTTAAGGCAAGCATAGCACAGCTTTCTTGCGCTTTTGCCCCCATGAAGGCACCAGACGACAGACCTTCTCGACAAACGAGGCCAAGCTCGCCTCTCACATTCGTTCATCATCGCGACTAGCCTCATGGTCCAGCAATGGAGCCCTGCGCTGCTACAACTGGCGCGACGCGGAACGTGCCACGCACTGCGAACAACCATGCTTCTCGTCGTAAAACACCGATGCCCGGCACTAGCAGCGAGAGAGTGACGACGAAATCACCACAAGCCGTCTACTGTACGTTGTCGATCAAATCTGTGGTAACCGCCTCTTAGTGGGCATCAAGGCTGAGATGAGCGTCGTGCTTGCGTCACGACTTGACCGTCAGCAAGTTCAACAAACCACGCCCCTTATAGTCGTCAACTACTTGGTCATTGCCACCTTTGGCCAGCGATCTTTATATATCGATATGGTACTAAGGCGACTTTTTCGGTAAGTCTTCATTGTCGCGAATCTTCCTGAGGCCATAGTGGGAGCAGATTTTCTGGCAAATGTTGGCCTCTCCGTCAACATCCGTGTCAGAAGCCTCACCATTCCGACAATATATCGTTGACAATACAGGGTATCATGTCGTCATTCACGTCTTCTGATGCGTTCCCAGGTGACGACCTCGCGGTGTGAAGCCCTACTCATAGAGTACCCTGCCATAACCCGAACCTTCAATGCCGATGCGCAAACCAGGCATGGTGTGACACACCATATCATTAACAACTGCCCGCCCACCTCCGCGCGTCCTTGCCGACTATTTGGTGAGCGAATAAACATCGCGCGGTCAGAGAGTTCGAACATATGGTGTAGCTTGTGATTATACGCCCGTCTTACAGCAACTGAGCATCACCACTACATATGGTCCCAAAAAGGACCCGAACCACTGGAGACCTTGCGGAGATCATCGGGCGGTAAATACGTGCACGGTAACAGACCGGCACTCTTTGCCGCACATCCACGATTTCTCCGCTGGCCTTACTGGCACCATCATGTACAGAAATTTAGGCCTAATAAACTCCCACCTTTAGATTTCCACTGAACCGGCGGAAGTGGCCAGGACGGCCATCACCAAACCGTTCGGATATTTTGAATACGTTTGGATGCCCTTCGGCCTGCGAAACTACGCGCAGACTTTCGAACGCCTTATCAATGAAGTCACAAAAGGACTTCAATTCGTTTTCCCTTACGTTGACGACATACTATTGGCAAGCTTTTGTCCGGAAGAACACGATGGACATCTACGGCTTTTGCTCAACCGGACTCAGCAGTACCGCCTTGTCATCAATGAGAAGAAGTGCTTGTTTGGAGACGACGCATTGGACTTCCTCGGCCACCGCGTAACATCAATGAACATCTTACCACTCGAAGAAAAAGACATAGCAATCCTCGAATTTCCCAAACCAGCGACACTTCGCAAGCTTCGTGAGTTTTGTGGATCTGAAAAATTTCCATTACTGATTTATCCCGTATTGTGCTGAAATGCTTTACCCATTACAGATCTGTTTAAACCCAAAAAAGGGCCATTATCAGCAGTCCCATGGAGCACAAAAGCTGCATCAGCTTTTTCCACCGTAAAAGAAGCTTTGGCCAATGCAGCCCTGCCTTTCTATTCGCGACCTGAGGCCCCCACCCGTCTCATGACCAACTCCTCCAGCACCGGTGCCGGAACTGTCCCCTGCAACAAATGCTCGACACCCAGTAGCGAACACTTGTTTTTTTTCCCCAGAAACTGAAGACTGAAGCTCGCCAGAAACATATTATAGTACATTCGGACGTCAACCTCTTGCGCTGTACCTGGCCGCCAAATATTTCAGTCACATCCTTGAGCGTCACCAGTTTCATATACTGACGGAACACAGGCCTCAAACATATGCGTTCCATAGCAACCACACCGTACACTGCTCTCGAAATATACGACATCTGGCCTTCATTTCGAAGTTCACCATAGATCTCCGCCACGTCAAAGGCAACGACGATTCAGCAGAGGACTCGCTCTCTCTTCTCGACGCTGTCTCGGCAAGTCCTGGAGGTGTCGATTTTGAGTGCATTGCTATTGCACAACGGGATGATCCGGAGCAGCTAGCCCATCCTGACCGGCTGAAGTCCTTGGTAATTACAGCAGATCGTCTTCCTCACTCTACCGCTACCATCCTCTTCGATATGTCTACCAGCAGTCCTCGACCTTTTGTCTTGAAGTCCTTGGTATTGAGGGCAGTTCCCCTCCCTCATTCTATCGCTACCATCCTCTGCAATATGTCTACCAGCAGTCCTAGACGTTTTGTCCCGCTAGCCTTTCGTCAGGAAATTTTCGGCCATTTGCACAACCTAAGCCATCGGGGCATCCGAGCAACACAACCACTGGAAACAGCTCGCTATGTACGGCCTACCAATAAAGGGGACTGTCACCCCAAAGGTCGTATTTTTTATTGTCTAAAACGATGCAAGTTGTAGTCATAGACATGCAAAAAAAAAACGCATCTCAAAAATAATTTTTTACTACGCGCGCGGGCGCTTTTTGTTTTTGGCGCTTTTCTTTCCCGCTCCTAACCTCCTCGCTTCTTTTGAGTGGTGACTTCAAAAAGTCATAAAATATATAAGTTTTGTAGGCGACATTTTTGTAACACATAATAACGTGAATCGTAAAACATATTTTTAACGCAACTGCGAAAGCACTATGGTCCTTCTTTTTCAAATACCAAAAATCAGAGTCCGGTGTCATGACGCCTCTTGGATTTGTATCCTTCTCGGAAAACTTGGCGGCGCTTGACGCTCAAAGCAGAGGATGATCGGTGGGTCGGGAATCGGACGAAGAAACCGGTTTTTCCCGGTCCGCCAACATCCTTCTGTCCCGCTCCTCACCTCCTCGCTTCGGGTTGCGGTGGTTTGTAGCGGAGGCGCGATAGAAAGTCAATTTGCAGGTGTTTTCACTATTTTACGTCACTGCACTGGTGCTGATATCGCGGGAACTTCAAATTTGGCATCTTCAAATTGTATTTTTTTACTTCACAAATACTTGATTCCCAAGTTTAGACTGTTGAGGGTAATTCCCGGCATTGTTTTGAATCGTTTCGGATAAGAAAAAATAGCACTGCCCATTTAATGCGGACGTACGTAGCTGGACAAGAGGTTGCCTACAATGCCGATGGTCGAAGGTCAGCAAGCACTCCTTAACACCTTTAATACCCTTTCGTATGCCCGATACACACTTTGACCATGTCCATCTCGACATCATGGGTCCTTGCCACCATGTCGGGGTTTTACTTATATTTAACCTGCGTTGACCGCTACAGAAGGTGGTCTGAGGCAACTCTCCTTCCTGACATCACCGCGAAAACAGTTGCCAGAACGTTTTTTGAAGTTTGGGTAGCCCGTTTCGGTTGCCCCTAAACTCTCATAACGGACCGGGGACGCCAGTTGCATTGTTTGCTGTTTGCTACCCTTACAAAAATTATTGGAACACATCATGTGCACACAACCTCTAACCACCTGTAAGCACACGGCATGGTAGAAAGGTTGCACCGACAGCCAAAAGCATCGATCATGGCACGAGACGGAGACTTCAATGAGTCAACCATCTTCCGTTCGTCCTCCTCGGCAATAAATCAACTTTTAAAACACATAAAACGCACCTCAGCGGAATTTATGTATGGATAGCCGCTCCGACTCCCTGAAGAATTTTTCGGTGCATTCGAGGATATTCTGCCACAACCACTTTGTACTTGGACGACGTATGACGGTTCATAAAATATCTCCAGCCTACACCTCCTTTTTGCCGAGTTCTCGCTAGGTATTTGTAAGCTCAGAGCTTACAACTTGTACTCACCCATTCGTCTAAAAAACCTGATGACGAAGAGCCTTGTTTCACCATACGATGGCCCGTTTAAGATCCTCAACCGAACCAACAAGACCATCACTCTTGACTGGCACGGGCATCCTGAAACTATCACCGTGGACCAAATAGAACCCTCTATCCCCGACTCTGCACCAGGTTTCACGTCCACCAACCATATTACTGTACCCCAGAAAACCAGCGCATCACCTGGAGCGAAGCACGTCTGATGAACGACATGACATGTCATGTGGACATCACGATGCTACCAGCATCGAATCTGCTAGATTTCTTTTTCCTCTTCTTCTTGTGTTGCCAGCATTGGATCTACCTTATTTTTTTCGCCATCCATGTCACCAGAGGGGGAGCCCTGCAGGAGCCAACAATACAGTCCGGAACACGGGGCTCGAGCACCAAGCTCCGGCCCCCGGGTCAGTCGCGGGTCACGCGAAAACGAGAAACGCGCGGCAAGTCCGTGCCAGAGAACCAAAGGTTACGGTCGTTCATTTCTCTACAGTTTATGTCACATGACCCGTACGCCCATTCATTTTTCATGCTGACTTGGGCGAGAAAATTGACGCCACGTGTCCTTTACACAAGCTTAGATTGCCTCATAAATTTGGCGGGCGAATTGATGTCATTCTGCCTACACTCCAATTCAGTTTTCACCTAAGTTTGGTGAGAGAAAAATGTTGCGTGACCATATTCACAAATTCAGTTTCCCCGCTAAATTTGGCGCAAAACATTCACTTCACGTAACCTATACACCAATTCGGTTTCCACATAAAATATAGCGGAAAATCGACGATTTGATCTAAACAAAAATCCAGTTTTCCCGCAATTTTTGGCGGGAAAATTGATATCACGAGACTCTATAATTGATGTCCCGTAATTCTACGTCACGTGTGTAAGTTTTGTGACACTCCAAAAAGTTATTTCCATTTAAAGGAACACCTTCGAGGCAAAGTGGCCACAGGCGTTGAAAGACACAGGGCTGGCACTCTGGCTGTGCCCCTGTGCACAGCGGAGTGCACAGTCTTGTGCCACCCCTCACAGTGGGTGAGCGGGTGACCGCTAACGTTATTCAGAACGAGAGCGGGTCCATCTCGCCCCACTAACACACCGGCCTCCAGGACACAACCGCACGGGGAAACAAGGCATTTGTCTGTAAATTCTCGTATACTTGGTCTGTGGCAGGCCTGAATTGTTACCGCAGCGGTGCACCTTTAATCTTGCTTAAGGAGCAGCGAGAAATCGCCCTCTCGATTTTCTCTTCTACCAAGCTCCGGCAACAAATGCACCAATAGTATTGCTTCACTCTATTAAATAAATTTAAAATCAATGAACGTCTGTGTAGCTTGCGGGTCTGCTAAAGACGTCAAAGGTACGAGCAGAACTGTTGGCCGTCCTTAAGCTTCAGAACGAGCGACGACCAGCAGCAACATTGGAACATCAACAAAAGAGCTGTAAATAAACCTTTACTGGCGCAGCCATGACAGAATTTGCTCGCACTACTTTGCTGTGTCCCATGCAATCACCTACTGAAAGAAAGCATGTGACCTTACCGATGGACAGATTCAAGGGACAGCTGCTGCTGACTCATAAGGGCAAGAGGCACTTCTGCGTCATTGTCCGGACCGGCGGACTGTGTCCAGGGGAATCCCTTTCCTACGAACAGTAAATTTTCCATCGGCGGCGAAAACGAACCGACGGACTTCCTCTCGACGTGCTCTTGCCAAGCGAGTGCCAGCAGCGGCATTATTTTGGAACACATACCGACGGACTGAGTCCCGGTACCAACACTTGACAACGGACCGCAAAGACTACAACGTCGAGCAGGCGCAGACCGGAGGACTGTTTCCCACAAAGATATACTTGCCGGAGGACGGACAGGGCAAGGTTCGACAGAAGCCTGCCAGCGGACCGCCATGCCTTGGGGAACTTTCTAAGAGAAAGCACGCGGAGACCGCAGTGGTGAAAAACGTACATCACAGCCAAGTAGCGAACACGGTAGGTTGTCATAGTTGAAGCCCGAGACTGGAGATAGGAACAAGGGATGAAAGCGGACTGACACGGGTCTGTGTCGTTCTGTGTTTTCGTATCTTGTCCTGATCTCCCGTCTCGGTTTTACAACTATGCTCGAAGTACGCCAGCTAGCCTGCACCCTCCATTGCTTCATTACCGATAGGTGGCTCTTGAGAATTTTCTCGGTGGGCCGTTTGCGATTGTGCCTAGATGGAATGATTGTTAAAGCGTAGCGGTAGAGTGAACTAGAAATGATTGAGTGAGGCGAGCTACAGGCTCCGCTCATGCTTTCAGTTAGAGCATAGAATGTGCAAATAGGGCGTTGTGGCGCTGCGGCAGAAGTGTCTTGGTTCACCTGGATATTCGGCGTAGCAACTTGCTTTAGTTTCTGATGGTGGAAGAGGACTTCGCACCTTTTTGGCATATATTTCGATGCGAGGAATTTAATTTTTGCCACACTGATATTCTTGCTTTGCTGTGACAAATAACTTTTCACTGCTCAGACGATATATATGGTAGTTTATACAGTTCTATGCTACAAGTCTGATTTCCAAACAGCTAACCAAACAAAGGATTAATTAAATGTTTTTAACAAAGATGTTCTTGATCAGCCGATTTTTACGACAAATGCTTTTGGTTAAGCCGTCACTGTTCGACGGTTATCCTCAAGCGTTACGCTCTTCCGGGACACAAGTCAAGGCCATATGGGTAATATAGCGAGGGGCTATGTTTTTTCTCTTCTTTAAGTCAGAGGTCACGAAAAATACCACGTCACGACGATGCCACGACGTCATCGTCGATTACGACGCTACGTGATGCCAAGATGCTGTCATAAGGGCATCATAACAACCAATCGCATTGAGATCAACGCTGTTTCGCGACATTAAGTCGCCGTCGTAACGCGGTTGCGACGTCGCGCAGCGTCGAGTATGGTGCCGACTTGGTCTTCAACGTCGACGTTGACGTCGACACCCATCGCAGCGTAAAATGTCACAATCACGTCACGTTAACATCCTCCTGACATAGCGTGGGATCGTCGTCAAGTCTGCGTAACAACGACGTAATGACGAAGCCTTCACGTCGTTTAACGTCGTCGCCTTCGCGAACATCAGTGTTGAAGCGCCATCACTACAAATACTTGACCTCGTGTAACGTCGTCGCCGTCGACGATGACGTCGTGCAATTGTCGGCACGTCGACGTGACGTCGGGTTTTGACATGCTTATAACAATGTAGACGACTTGACGCGAAGCGTCTTGATGTCTTATGACGCGCGTTGTATACGTAAATGACGACGTTGAGGCCAATGCGTCGGTATGATGTTGCATGGCGTTGTGACGACACGTCAGGTCGCGGTGACGTTATGTACTGACGTCACTCCTGATGTCTAGATTGTGTACAAAATATAGCCCGGAGCTCTATTATTTATATGACGTTGACTAGTGTGCCGGTCGAGCTCAACGCTGGAACGCAACGCATTTTCATAACACACAGCTACACTAAGCCACCTCGCTCGTAGCGCCCTCTAAAATTGTTTCCACATGCGGGGCTTCAAAAATTGTACTCCGCTGGCCCCACTCAGGAGTTTCTAGTACGCTCTAGTAGCGGTGAAATTATTCTTGAACAGTTACCGTCCACCATGATCAGGGTGACTGGGGCGAACGGTCAGACACCATCGTTGACTCCGTGGCTTGCGAACACGGAGAAAACGAGGTCAGCGCGGCAGAGCCTAAAAAGATCGAAAGGGAGGTGAGTAAAGTGGCAACGGAGATGGAGAAATTGAGTCTGCAGCTTGCTATTAAGAAGAAAAAACGAAACAGATCAAGCTCAAAACAGCAAAAGCTCAAGAGCGCGGGAGAAGACGATTCCGAAGTCGATCGGTCAGTCCCCCTACTATGCGCAGTAACGGAGAAGTTGACCCACGGGACAGACTACCGGTTATTGCGAGGCGGGGGATATGCTGAACGAGGCGACGTTTGTCCCGTCCGACCAGGGGGTGGCGGTGCCGCAGCCGACCTTGGCGAAAACCACCGGAGAGGAAGTGATCCCACCGAGAAGACACGTATGACCATGTGTTGGGGCTCTCTGGTCGGGCTTGCGAAGACGCACCGGGTGATGCGAGCCCTGCTGTCGTCAAGGGGGACGACGCTACCTGAAGAAATGTCTCATATCAGAGCAAAATTCTTTGTTTCGTTGGGCACAGTGTTCCTACACTGACCTGATTGTAGCATGGGATCCGGCCAAGTGAGGCAAACACGGTATGCAAATCGTGATCAGCTAGCTGTTTTACAAAGACAAGGTAGTCGGCAGTCATTCTCGAGAGCTTGTATTGCCAAAGGAAAAGAGACCAGCGGTATTAAATCTGGCGCACGAGTAGCCGTGGGAGTCCACTTGGAAGCACGGAAGAACAACATACCGTGTCAAAATGAGTTTCTACTGGCCGGAAGTGGAGTCTGATGTAGGAGAGCATTCTAAGAGCTATCAAGGTTGCCAAATCAGAGCGGACCAGAATGGCGGATAGTGTGCGGATAACGCACATTCTCTCTCGAGACTTCTAAACGGATGTTGCAGGACGAGACACGTCTTCGTAGCAGTCCTGCCTTTCGCGAAAATTCGCGGAGGCCCCATTATTGCATGTTTCCGGCAGAAGGATTGGCACTAATTAATGTATTATTTGTGCGCTGGCGATTGCATGGACTAATGTAATTGTTTTTTTGTTTCCTTGTTTAGTTTGTGTGCTGAATTTTGATTCAGATGTGTGCGATGTTTAAAAGAAACCGCAACAACTCTTCTATTATAGTTGCCGCAAACAGCGACAAGGTTTCTCTTTTTCAGTGAATTCGTGTGTTGGTGTATTGGAACCATAATTTAACTAAACTAATCATAGGTGAGGGTGTAACTTTTGTGACACTCCCCGAAGTTATTTCCATTTAAAGAACGCCTTCGAGGGAAAATGGTGACAGGCGTCGAAAAGCACAGGGCAGGCACCCCGGCTCCGCCTTTGGGTTCGAGGGTCTCGTGTCACCCCCTCACAGTGGGTGAGTGGGTGACCGCAACCGTTATTTAAGAGGGAAGGGGCCCCGTCTCGGCCTCACTGACACGAAGACCTCCAGGAAAGCAACCGCAGGTGGGAACGTGGCGTGGATTTGCGAATTCCTGGGATGTTGCTCTGATGCAGGCTCGTGTTGTTACCGCACGGGGTCCTTTAATTCGGCTTTAAGGAGAGGCGAGAAACGGATCTCTGGATTTTCTCTCCTACCAAGCTCCGGCAACAAGATAGCCGATATCTTGCACTCTATTAGTTATTTTTTATTGTAATCCAACAGCATTGGTTTACTCTATATAATATTTTAAAATAAACGAACGTCTGAATAATTTGGTGGTCTATGGAAGACATCAAATGTACGAGCAGAACTGTTGACCGCCTTGAATATCCACAGCGATCGACGACCAGCAGAAACATCGACATCATTAACGAAATCACTTCCACACAGCTTTACAACGTGAACTCTACGCCAATAAAGTTTCCCTAAAACGTTTAGCGGTAAAACTGAAAAATCAAACTCCTATGACGCATTTCATGCTTCATAGAAAATTGAAGGTAAAGGTCGCTGCGAAAAGTTATATTGGCACTATAATTAATTATTCAACACGTGGTCAGGCGACGTCAAGGCGTCAAGGCTTGCTGTCAAGTTGACGTAGAATTCTATAGGTCTGAGTGAATTGGGGATGCATTGGCAATAGAAAAGAAAACAACGGACCTGTAGGAGATACAGACTGAAGAGGCGCTGATTACAGTTGAAATTTAATAGGCAAATACATGAAGACCGCGAAACACTGAACAATTCACTACACCGACGTCAACACACACGACTTTCTCATTGGCTTGGGTACTCTACCTCTTTCTACACAGGGCCGCAGAGGGCGTACAGACAGACGTGTCCTGCTTTCATCGTGATATGCCAACGGCCTCTGTTAACGCCCTCCCTGTGCCGCATCAATAATGCTGCGACACAACAACAAAATGACTAGAAAGACAACAGAGGCATTTCACATACTCCGACGTAGGGGGGGGGGGCGTGTGTCTCAGTGTGCCATCGGTGGCCCTGTATCAGAAAGATGTAGAGTATTTGTGCCGATGGGAGCGGGGTTTGTGGTGACATAGATGTAGTGGATTGTTCAGGTGTTTCGCGACTTTCACTTTCATTTTCTATTAAATATCAGTTGTAATTCAACGACTTGTCTGTCTGTGCATCCTACTCGTCAGCACTTTTTCCGCTGTCTTTTCTCGTTCCTATGTCAAGCAATTTTGCGTCACGTTGCCTTGTGACGTCACGTGAGGTGACTCGCTGCGCTAAGTCAATTTAACATGTCAAGCGCAACTAGAGCTGTTAGCGTTGTTGACACCGTGACGTCACATGACATCACAACTTCTGTCCGTGATGTAATTGATTGTCATGAGCCCGAGTCGAGAGCTGAGGCGCATGATAATCAGCTTCGCCATACATTCGAGTAATGCCTCGTGTTCAATCAATGGTAAGAATAGCCGAACTCAAGCAATAGCTTCGTTCGATTTACCTGTACCTTTCGCACCGGTACAGAGAAGGGCAGGACAGTGTACTTCCTGTATGTGTATCGAGATACGACCGGGAGTACGCCATCCTAGACCTTTTTGCACCGGTGCAACGGTGCAAAACGTTCCAGGAAATCGAACAAAGCTACTGTCTGAAGCTCAGTCCACGCTCGAAGCTTCTCTATCCACGGCATGTGACTAGCATAAACACTTACGGTATATAATTACCGTCACACTATGTGGCCGGGTGTTATAATAGACATATTGGTAAATTGCCGAAACATCAAGCAGAATGCTGCAAAACTTATGTACATGCGCCGCACTCGCCCGCGTTTTCCACATTAAGGATTCGAAGAAAATAACAAACATAAGGTGTTTACGAGCGCGCGTGCTAAATGTTATTTGTTTTATGATTTTGCTTTAGAACAGTTACTATGGGAGATGCCAGCACGTGAGCCCTAGAGTGTGTGTGTATGTTTAAACAGCCTGAACTTGGTCTGCCTCAACGGGCGACGTACCTGAGAGACGAGCAGTTTAGCCAGTACAGTAAAACCGCTAGCATGATGTCTTTAACATGCACCACACAGTAGTGGCACAGGACAGCACGCCAGTGCGATGCTTATCCAGATCAAAACGGGTAGGGGTGTAGATCGAACTCATGATCCCTGGGTTCTGTAGCGCCAGCTTTCGCTCCCCGTGCTCCAAGCTGGTGCGCGCTAGATCACTCGAGCTCCGATACCTCCTGGAGCTGTTGGTTGCAGTGATTAGTGGGTCGACCTAAACTAGCTGTCTTTGTCTCCAGTCACTCTTCGAACGCGCTAAACAGCGGAACGCCGGCGCCTGGATTTCCGCATTATAAAGCGTTCGACGAGTGCAGTGAATACAAAGAAAACCTTTGCCTCCCACTGCGTTCGACGAACGCGTAAGAACGTGGAGCGCCGGTGTCTTATTCTTGCATTCAAAGGTGTTCAACGAGTGCAAATGGAGACAAAGGCGGCTAGCTTTAAGTCTACACACTAAACAATCCAACCAGAGCTCTCGTCTCAACCTCTCCCTCAGTTTCTCAGCGCCTAGCAAGTTGACGAGGGCAAAGCTGTTGCTTCCTTTTACTTCTTCTGCGTCCTCCATTGCGCGGCAAGGAAAAATAGAAGAATTTTCACAAGTTATGAACGTCAGAGAATAGTTCTTGCGGTATTTAGTGAATGTACAAAATTGTCGCACGTCCCATTTCACATGTACAGAATATTGAGGCACCCAAACATGTTTTCGTTATTGCTGAACTGCCTGAGAATGTTGTTCCAAAGCATGGACGCATTAAAGGGACAAAATGTGACCTATAAATCCCACGTTTCATAGAAGCACAAGTGATTACGGGAGGGATACCTGAGAGATAGATCCTAGAAGCCTCAGAGGGACAACCAAACGTTGGCTGCTGCTCTAAGTCTCACAAGAGTGTCGTTCCGAACTTATTTCCCAACTGCGACGCGTTCCGTATTTTGTTTAAACTGCACAGTTTTTGGGTGCGAAATAAATGCAATTAAGGATTACTGTTACCCATTCACAGAAATATAACTGACAAATTAAAACCCCCAAACCTAGGAGACAGCCGCTCAGGAATAAAAAGTATTCTCTGTAGGAGCAACAAAAAAAAAGGGGGGGGGGAGGGACTAATTTTAGAGATATACTGTGTTTTAAAGTTTCATCCGCCCCTCACCCTATACACAGACTAGGACGCATGGACCAGGAAAGTACTTCGTTTTCAAAAACACTCATGCCAAAAAGCGCGTACCCTCCCATTTTTATCCTCCATACCCTCCCTCCTCCTCCTTTATACACTCCCCTCCTTTCACACTTTCCCCGCTAAATTTAGGTGAAAACTTTTGCCACGTGACCTCAACGTCAATCCAGTTTCACCACTATATTTAGCAGGGAAAAATGGCGTCAAATGTGACCGTGACAAGTCACCCATGAACAAATGTAGTTTCTCCGCTAGATTTAGCGGGAAAATTGACGTCCCGGGACCGCAACACCTATTCAGTTTCCTGCTAAATTTAGCGGGGGCGGTTACGCTGATGGCGACGCCGCTACGCGCGAAAACGGCCGCCTAAAAGCTGCGGTCTAAAAGTAAAGCGAACGCGAGTTTTGCTCTCTTCGCAGAGCCCCAACTCGCGGTTTCTTAAGCTTTGGTTGACTGTAAACCTAGAAGGCGACCACTGCAGAACAGGTGTGTGACGCATTGACTACTCTTGTTCTGACGCCTCCAGGATTGCGGCCGACGACATGCCATCTCTCTGATGTCATCAAGGGGAAATCGAAGGAGCACCTTTTTTTTTGAGGCTTGCACACCCATCTGAGACGGGTAAAAGCCACAATACACAAACTGAGCAAGTGATTATGCAAACTGCCACCAATTTCCGCCTCGGTCTTGGCAAATCAACATAAGAGTTTCACCTTTATCACCTACAAGACACGGTCTGAGCATTACGTCATCGCTGTTTGATACCCGACCCACACTAATTCCTCTACACGCTGAAGCAAGTCGAGAGTTCGCCGTAAAGCGGCAGACACGTACTTCTGGCGTCACCGTGTGCTAGCGTCGCGCTCGTTGAGAGACGCTGAAAGACTCGCTGGCTGCGACGCTGGCGCGAGCTAGGGGGCATCGCATGGAAACTCGCTATGGCGTTTCGGAGTGTGTGTGGAAGGGGGATAGGAATGTTCAGGCGTGGTCCTCTAGGTTTTATAATTGTTATCAATTCACCTGGAGCAGTGTGCTTGGTCGGCGTTGGTGCAGGCCTCCCAATGCATCAGTAATGCTAAACATTTAATGGCGCCCACTTTTCGCGCAGCCATCTCTCAACCCTCCGCGTGACAAGCATCGCACGTCATGCAAGGGGTAATTGTTACGGCTAAGAGGGCGTTATTATTCCCTCATCTAGTACTCACTGCTGGATTGTGCGCCCAGAATTCTCGGTATTTGTGTCCGTCGGTGAAATCGTACTTGTAGATGTAATTAACGTCGTTATTGTTGTGTTTCGTCTGGTCGTAATTGCCATTGCACTTGGTTTCCTACTTTGCGTTGTACTTGGCCTTGTACTTGCAGTAGTTTTTGATGTTGGCACTGCAGCTTTTGTTGTCCTGGTATTGGGGCTGGGTAGTGCGATCGACGACCCGAGAGATTCATTGAGGGCACTCTTATACGTGGTGTCGACGTCCTCTGTGCCTTGAGGTCAGGAAGAACAGGCGTTGGCAAAGGAACTAGACAACAGCCGATGTTGTCTAGGAATTGACTGACTCTAACACGGAACAAAGCCGAACACCTAAATCTAATAATCAAAGAAACTGAGTGTCACTTTTTAATATTCTTACTCCTTTTGGTCATAAAATAAATCGCATCTTACACTCTCGGCAACCGAGTTTCCAAGGTATTCACAAAAACAGATTGAAGTTGTTGGATAGAGAGGCATTTAAATACTGCAATTCACTTAAATTGCGTGTGATATAAAATCTAATTCACCTCTAAGTGCTCTATCTTGTGTCATACCTATACTCAATCTTGTGAGTTTCGTGAAACAAAGGCAAAAGCATATGCGCGCGCGCGTGGCTTTCATATTCACTTTAGTTTCACGAGGACTCGCGAAAGGAAACAAAATATTAAAACCATGTCCCCGTGCTTGGGACTGAGGCCTTACTACTGACAATTCGTGAGATAGAGTATAATATACAATGCTGACTATCTGCCTGCGCAAACGTGCGATCGCAATTTGAGGCTGTCCACTATTCTATTTTTTACGAATACAAAGCCCAAATTGCGATCGCCATAACTCAGCAGACGCGAATTCAACACTTGAGGGCGAGCAGACCGCGCACTATTCACACGAACGCTGGAAGTCGCATCGGCCAGAAGTTCGTTAGCTGAACCAACGTAACTCTAGTTGATGTGAGTAAATCATTTAGCTGTGTCTGAGACGGTATTGTGGACGACGGTTTTAATTGCGGGACTACGGTTTTTATTATGTTGACTATATTTATGTTTGCCAGCGTAGAAATACATTGAAGGCAAAAACGCGCCCACGCGGGTTTGACATTATTTATCACTTACTTTCTTAGTTGAATTTAACATCGCCATTATTCCAGACTTGCCCAGGAGAAGTATCCCAAACAAAATAATGCTGAATGCAGCTTGAGGAGGTTAGGGAGACAGTTACATGGGCAAGCAGCATCAAAAAAATAGAAGCAAAAAAAAAAAAAGCCACTGGTACCATATAAGCATCAACATACAAACACACCATTCGAAATATAAAAAATCAATGCAAAAACATGAAAACATCAAACAAGAACGTTTATCAAAAACATCAGCCAGGTAAGATGACATGAGTGCAATTTTACTCTTAGAGTCAGAAATACGTCTCTCTGAATAAAAAGGTAATGTATGCAGACCTCTGGGAATGTTGCAGTGGGGGGACTTCAAATAATTTTTGTGGTGTCGATTTATCAGCCATTTATTCGGGCAACCCATATTGCTAATGTTCTCATACATGTATATTTCGCATGTCGAATGAAAGTAATTCATCTGGGCATTAAAAACGAATAATTTTTAAAAAGAGGGTAATCATACATGTTTTAATTACGAATTACGTCAAATTCAGAAAATAAAAATTCTGAATGATAATTATACGGGAGTTAGGCGATATGACGTAATATTTATATTATAACTTTTCCGAATGTTGCACGAGTGGTAAATTTAACGAAAGGCCACGTTGACTCCGGACTGGTGTTATTTCTAATATTACTGGAGGAGCTTCTAGAACACGCTCGGCAAGTTTCTTATTAAAACTTTAATTTGACTTTTTTCTAAATAAAAGTTTAATGAACACATTTCAGTGAATGATTTTACTTATGGTGACGACTAGTCCCTATATTGTTTCCCCTTGCCCACTCATCATATATGCTTGTACCAAATTGGTATAGTGTTCCCGGTTTTCTTACGCCAAGTTTGTTAAGTCTAAAAGAACACACACATATATCCGTCTTCATTAAGATAATTAGAAATCTCTGAAATGGATTCTAAGCCCTCTGTTCCGACGATAACAAAAGCTCGCACAAAGTTGCTTAGAATATTAATCGTTTGTTGCAATGACAAATAGGCGAATTCTAATAAAAAACACGGTAAATATTTGAAGACCTTTAATGAGGTAAGGCCTTGTAAGTTCTACAAGCGAAGAATGTATCTCAACATGGTTGTTATGGCTTATATCATTAAGGCTTCAAGTTCTCTTGAATGCCATTTTTTAAAGGAAAGAAAAAAAACACAATGTTCTTGTCGTTTTTGGTGTTTCACACCTTCTAAACGTGAATACGAAAACAGATATAATGTTAACTATAAATAGACTGGATTTGATATACTTAGGTACGTATATTGGATGAGAACCTACATAGCCACTTAACGGTACAACGCACTAGCAGAAAACCAACCACGGACATAGGCATACTAAAAATAACTCTGTCGCTCAGCGCTGACTCACAACTCACGGTTTTTATTAGTTATATTATTCTACTTACAATGAGCAACTCTTTTTCTAGGCACTAGAGACTAGATGCCTATCCAAAATTTAAAAATCGAAGTAATATAAAATGCCATTACCTATAAATAAGAAAATGAACGTAAAAAAAAGTGTAAAACTAGAAAATTTAAATAATGCTTACTGCTGCTGCCTGTGAGACCCTTCGGCCAAATATTCTAGTTTCCATTTTCAAAAAGTCATAGATGGGCTGCAGACACAGCTGTCGTTGGGTCTTTGAATGGTTGCTGCATCGATCATTTCCCTGGTGAGAAGGTTGGAACTCTTGCCTAGCACAATAAACTTCTTTAAAAGCGCCGAACACCCGCAGTTCCTTCAGTGAATTCTTAAACGTACGGATGTAGACATTTGCGGTGTTCTTGTCATTCTTTCAAAGTCGATCGTTAAAGACACCGCCCAGTCTGCTCTATACACTTCTCCCACAGGAAAGTGGGAAGGAATAAATGACAACTTCGAGACATAACAAGAACTTTGTTATGTTCTTCTTTGAGCAGCTTACTGCATTCCTTGAAGGTTAGTTTACCTTTTTGCACATGCTATAAAGCGTGCTTCGGGGTTGAAAAGACTGCATCAACCTAAACTCTATTTGCTGCCCTCTCAAGGCTATGAGAGAACTTATTCATATATGGCACTGTCACCGGTCTTGTGTTGTCCCTGGAGTTTTATCTCACACCTCCACCTTGCAGCAGCTCTTTGAAGATTCCTTCAGTCACCGACGTCATGTACAAATTAGGGTATTCTGCGGACTTTAACCTTTGCAACTTGCCCGTTGAACTTGAATTTAGCTTGGATGACAGCGAATAAAGTTAACACACATGGAGTCTTTTCAGCCCCCAGAAAGCTTTATAGCATGTGCCAAAAAGTAAAACTCGCCTTCAAGTAATGCAGTAAGCTGTTCCAAGAAGCACAGCATGAACATTGTTTCCGGTGTGAAAGGTGTCATTTATTCTATCCCACTTCCCTATGAAGGGGAGTACATAGGGCAGAATGGACGGTGTCTAAATGACCGCCTTCTGCAGCATGGCAAAAACATCCTCAAAGTCACCTGTGGACATTGAGGAATTCACTGTTTTAACTAGAATATTTGGCCGAAAGGATTCTCAAGTAGGAAGAGTAAAAATTATTTAGTATTTTTCATTTTATTTTTAATTTTATAGTTTCAGCTTTCATTTTTGATTTTATTTTTAATTTGTTATTTGAAAGATATTGTATATATATGTTTTTATTTTTAACTTTTTTTATTGCCATTTTCTATTTAGTGCATCGAATAAGAGCTTTTCATTTTAACTAGAAAAGGGTAACTAAGACAAACCAAGAGTTTTTGAGTCAGAGCTTATCGACTATGTTATAATTTTAGCGTGCCTGTGCCCGTGAGTGTTTAGCTTTTGGCGCGTTATAACGTTAAATGACGTCAATGACCAACTCACCCAGTCAGCAGTCCAATCACCCTAGATAGCAGAGGCGTTTTCTAAATTTTAGTGAAGATATGATAAAAAAAATGAAAGCCGTTTACTACTCCCTGTAACGCCGAATTAGAGTGCAGCTCTTGAGGAGGAGGAGGGAAGAGGTACTGGGGGGTCAGATGACCTCGCGGGGGGTCATGTGACCTGGGGGGGGTCACGTGGCCTGGGGATCACGCGACCTGGGGGGATACGTGACAGGGGGTAGAAGCTGAGCTAGTTGGTGGTACATATTACAACTCCTTTCTCCTTTC
>JAZHYW010031109.1:0-38987 GCA_037355805.1 Ixodes ricinus | reverse complement strand
CAACGTCTGTCGCCTTTGCTAACTTCAACGTTGCACACGACTTACTCACAGTGTACAATTGACCATCACGCTTTGCTATGAGAATCAGGTCACCATTGGCTTCACTCACTTTAGCCGTTGCGTTGTTGAAAGTAACGTTCAGTACACGCTTCTCAATCTTCCCAACTGACAAGAGGTTACCGTCCAAGCTGGGTACGTAAAGGACATCTCTAAGCTCGATGGGAATGCCACCGCTCGTCTTTCGAGAGTTCAATCTCCACTTGTCCTTTCCCGAGAACCTCCATGACTTCCTTGTTTGCAGCCTCAACAGACGAGTAGCAGGACTGGAAGCTGGTGAATTTGGCTCTGTTTGACGTCATGTGGTCAGTTGCTCCACTGTCAAGGTACCAGATGTGTGACCCTGAGGAACTCCCACCTCTGGCACAGAGCGCCTTCTTCGGTTCACTGGAATTTCTTCTTCTCTGTGAGCCACGCCCTTCGTCATCGGGACCCTCCTTGCATTCTCTGGCGATGTGTCCAAATTTTCCATGCGCAAAACACCGGACTCGTCGTTTCGGTTCAGAGGATCTCGTAGCAGTGCGAGTTTCTTCTTTCCTTGCAAAATGTTCTTGCCCATTACATCTATGGAGCTGACTGCTCTGTGTAGTGGGCTTGTTCTTCGTCATGAGGGCCTTGTTTTCTTCACTCTCACTCAGTCTGTCTTCTTCACGTTTGACTTGCCGCTTTTCTTCCAACAGCAGCCTTGCTTTCACTTCCTTCGTCGTGAGCGTTCCTTCGTCTTGCTCAAGATTTAGGATAAGTGGTTCATACGCTTCTGGCAAGCCCATCAGCATCACCAGTGCCACTTCCCTGTCGGTGAAGGCGTATCCTGCCGTTGAAAGCTTCCTGTGTAGGTTCATTATTTGACCCAGGTAATCCTTCATGGTTTCGTCTGGCTTCATTTTGGTGTTGAAAAAGTCTCTCATCAACTGAAGAGCATGTAGTAGGCCACACTTCGAATGTATCTCTTCCAGTGTATTCCAGGCCTCGTGAGCTGTCGAACATTCCCCAATGTCGTCCAGGTAGGTGTCTTCCACTACTAGGAACATGAATGTCAAAGCCTTGTTGTTTATCTTCCTCTCGTCGTTCGTCATTTCTCTCCCACCATAGCCAGGCTCGATGGCTTCCCAACAGCCTTTCTGGACGAGTGCCGCTCTGGCCTGAATCGCCCATGCATGGTAATTTTCGTTTGAGAGTTTTGGTATCTTGAATTCGTCCAGCGCCGCCATTGTATCGCTTTGCTTCGTCGAGAGCGATTCGAAGTAGGCTTACCGCGATGAACTTGCTTTGGGTTCCCATTGCACGTCTTACGGCACCCAGCGAAGCAGGAACACACGTACTGGTTTGGCGATGTCTTCCACAAACCGTCGACGCAGTTTTTGTTTAGTTCACTTCTTCTTTTGCAGCACGGCCGATCTCGTTATCCACGTTTCCAGTTCCACACCAGCGGCATGGTTTCTCGTCGGCGTCTTCGTCGTAGTTGAGTCGCTCCTCAGAGGACATTAATGTCGCTCACCGCACTGCGCACCGGCATAGCGTCGTCCTGGGCCCATAACCTGTTGGTTATTGAGTGTATGCAGGGTCGCGGCGCGCAATGGGAATAAACGTAATGCCTGGCGAGGAGGGACGAGGCGTAGCCTCCATAGCGTCACATCGCTGTTTTATTAGGACTCACTTCAAACGTGGAGGAAGAAGAAAACACAGCACACAAAAAGAGAGCTCTCGCGCGCTCAATCTGGTGGTGGTGCATGACACTTGCTAACACTTTTAATGATTATTACGCTTCTGTGTTTGCACATCAGCAGAACCCAGGGCACACGGCTGGCCAGTCAAGTTCTCCTTCGCATTCCTCGGAGGCTCTGCAGACGCAGCCACTCGTGCCACTCCGCAACCATCCACTTGGCCAGTGGCCGGATGTGGTAAGCAGACTCTTGTTGCAAAGACGAGTGTAGTTGCTTTGCCTGGTGCTCTTTTAATGATTATTACGCTTCTGTGTTTGCACATCAGCAAAACCCAGTGCACACGGCTGGCTCGGCAAGCTCTCCTTTGCATGCCTCGGAGGCTCTGCAGACGCAGCCGCTCGTGCCACTCCGCGACCATCAGCTTGACCGGTTGCCGGACGTGGTAAGCGAGACTCTGTTGCAAATACGAGTGTAGTTGCTTTGCCTTGTGCCCTTGTAATGATCGCCGCGCTTCTTTGTTCACTCATCAGCAGAACCCAGGGCACGCGGCTGGCCCAGCAAGCTTGCTGACCCCAAAACCTAAGGATCGGACCGGCCCAGTGCAAGAAAATGTGGCAGCAACCAATAAAAGTTACAGTTGTTCCACTGGCTATGGTAAGTTCTTGTCCACCTCTTGTCTACATGATAGTTGTTGTGCTGTACACTGTTACGGAAGTGACTAGTATCTTTATAGTTTGCTAGGAAGATGATTTATACATCATAGCCCAACTACACCATTCTCCATGTGTGTCGCATGGAGACAGACAGACAGGCTTGACAATAAAGAGGGCGGCCAACCCCGTTAAACAAGCGAGGCTGTTAAGTGACGTGCAGTATCGGCAGACCGTCTTGGCCTAAATCATCTAGCCAGTTCAGATAGTGTCTAATCTCTGCTTGATAAAGGAGGGCATTAGAGGCAGGCACGCCTCGTCTAGTTTCACAGTAGAAAAATATTGCAGTTGGTCCTTGGCGAAATTCTGTACTGCACAAAGAGCTGAGAGACCTTTCTCCCGCTACACATGCTGTCTGATTGGTTTCTGGCCTGTAAACAAATTTTGGCGCTGATATCTCGGTGCGTCTGAAACACTGCTTTGTTTCACATGACTTTTAGAGACGGACATGAGGGGACACCGATACGTGCCTGGCAAATGAAAACTGCTTCATGCATGACAGAAAAGAACAAAAGTTGTGTAAGCTAGCTTCCTAACAATTTGTATTGTTGTGAATCCTGACACAGGTTTTGCAGTCTGGGCATGCCAAACTACAATCTACAAAAGCACAGCCCTGTCCACGAGTAAGTTTCTGCCTTTTTTAAGCAGCATGATCTTTGCAATGCAAATAACCTCCCGACATTGCACTTTTCAGGTGGCAACAAGAGACCAAAGCACGCAGTGGGAAGTCTTGGAATTACAAGATCATGACTATTCCGCCAAAGGGTTTTTAAAACCTTCTGTTGTACCTACTATGTCGCCTTCAAGCATCTTGTTTTATACAGGTGTCTCTAAAGATGTGTTTCAAAGACTTGCAGAAGCAGTTGACACCATGACAACAACTCGGTCACGGTTGCCTTTACAGGATCAGCTTTTACTGACACTCATGAGATTGCGCTTGGGGCTCCTGTACGGGGACTTGGCTATTCGCTTGGGCATTTCTGTAACTGCAGTTTGTACCATTTTTCACAGGATGCTTAAAATGTTGAAGAAGATATTGGAGTACGTTGTTTTCCGGCTGCCACGTGAAAGCATAAAAAACAGTATGCCGACATCTTTCGTTGAAAGTGGCTACAGCGACATCTACATGCATTTTGGATTGTACCGAAATCATCCTTCAAAGGCCAAGAAAGCTCATGGCTCGGGCACAAACTTTCAGTGCTTACAAAGCAAATAACACTGTGAAGTTTCTGGTAGTGATTGCCCCGAATGGGTTCATCATGTTTGTCTCCCATGCGTATGGTGGAAGAGCCTCGGACAAGTATATTGTGCGACACTGTGGGGTGGAGGACCATTTTCAGCGTGGAGATGCAGTCATGGCAGACCATGGCTTCACCCTGGATGCCGATTTGGAGCTTCAGGGATCAAGCTTAATATGCCGGCCTCCACGAGAGGTAAGATTATTTGGTGGAATAAGCTAGAAGAGGAAAGCTTTGGCATACAATACTTCTGTTAGCCATCCTGGCCATATTTATTTCTTGGTTCTTTGCTTCGCAAGCTTTCCCATCTAAATTTTTCCAACTGTTTTCTTATATTTCCTTTCATTTTTGTGCCGTATGTGTTATGGTTAATGGTAGTGTGGCACATTGTGTTTACTACATTTGATAAAGAGAGAATCTCAACAGTTTCACCAGTACCGTAGCCAGGATTGTTTTTCGGGGGAGCCCGCCCTTGTAAAGCGTGCCTGGGTGAGGAAAGGGGAGAGGCCCCCTTCCACAGCCAGAGGGAGCTAGGGGGCCGTAGCCGGGGTGGGGCCTCGGGGCCCGCCCCCCCCCCCCTGGCTACGGCCCTGAGTTGCACACATTTGTTTCGAGATGACCTACATACCAAAAGTGAGTCTGCAGTCTACCTTACAATTTTGAACATGCTAATCCTTGCTGAAGGTTTTGTGAGCTAATGAAAAAATAGTTATGTAACTGAAGGTGAGCAAACGTAAATGTGGCGTGATACCACATTGTTAAGTTTGCTCACCTTCAGTTACATACCTAATTTGGTTCATACCTCTTTTTTCGTCAGAGGGACACTCAAGTCACCAATAAACATTTACTTAATATAAGCTACAAACTTATCTAGGCAATGCTGACCATGCCTTAACCAGTACTAGTGCTTGTGTGCTCACAAATGACTCAGACACACTTGGTAATAATTGTACTGATGGCAATGTGGCATGGCAGCGAGAGAAACTGATTTCCCATGACTTACAAGCGTGCTGTTGTCCGACTTACGGTTTATTTGGTTGAAGCTAATTATGCTCTCTCGTTTTCTTCCTTATTGTGCATTGTTTATTAATGTTGTATTCTTACATTGAGTAGTGAAGGAAAATGTATGCCTTAGGTTAGATGTGTGCAAACTTTTGGGTTTAGGGCATTCAATACCTCATGATTTTTATATTTTTAAGGAAACCCCAGCTTTCCGAACGTGAAGTGACGGAAACACGACGAATAGCATCATTACGCATTCATGTTGAGAGGGCCATTAACCGTATAAAGACATACTTGATTTTCAAATCTGCATTATGCATAACGTCGAGACGAACCATAAGCGATATGGTTGTTGTCTGCGCTGGGTTGTGCAACCTCAAAGCACCACTAATCGCAAAGCAAGGAACTGGAACAAGTGCCAGTGTTCTGAAAAAAAATTGTTCTATTACGCAAGCATCAAAGGCCATGCAGTGAACATAATTACACATGCTGTGCGTGAGCACCTTATCTGTAATAAAGATTCGAGACAAATCCCAACTAAAAAGCATTCGGGAATGCATGTGCAGAGTTCTACTTGTTTCGGATTTTTGCTTCCAGTACACAACTGCTGTCAATGCCAGTATGCACAGCATGTGCAACTATGCGCCCTGCATGCTCCTTGGTGTTTCGGGAATTTCGCGAGAGATCTATTGTCTTTGCTGTAGGCTTTGTACATGTACAGACCCTGCCGTGTTTTAACCAGAACACTCACAGAATTTCCTAATTTCAGGAAATAAATAATTATGGGTAATCTAGAGCACATTTACCCAAATGGAAGCCGTACATGAACGTGATTTAAAGGGAGACAAATATCGTGGTGCTAGCATAAAACTAAGCTCGGGTACAAAGAAAAAGGAATTGCAAGAAGGCTCAATCAGTGTTCCGGTTAAAGCTGCCAAGCTTTGGACATCGGCGGTTTTTCTAGTTTTACTTTCACAATTTAAATCTTACTGTCAAAATTACTCTTGTGAAGAGTGTAGGGGGCACCAACTTGGGGGTAAAATTTTTTTCCCCTCAATTTGCTGCTTGAGTAAAACTTGAAAAAGCATGGATGTTGTTTACACTCACAATAGTGCGCTCTGTGCAGGTTTAATGTTGCTGTGAGAAAACGAACGATTTTGTTTGGGTTATAGACTTCGTGTGGTATCCATGTGCAATACACAATGTCAATTTTCTGCTCTTCATGTTTATGCAATGGACGTAATATCTCTGCCTCTGGTGTTCACATCTGTCACGTGAAATTCGTTTATTTCTTCTGGTTAACTGAAGCTTGTGTAGAATTAGCCGGTGCAGCCCCTTTTGATATTTCCTTTTCCGTGGCGGTATTTCCTATTGCTAAAGATGTGGTTCAGTTAGTAAACTCGGCATTGCAAAAATGTTTCTCAATGCTCATGCCAAGTGTTGCAACATCTTGTTCTTTTCCTTTAATCATAATGTGTGCGTATAGCTATCAGAAGAAGATGGAAATTAATAAACTTCAGAAAGCTTGTCACTGAAGAAAATTTAAAACATACAGCCGTTCTAGTCATATCCCCAAAATAGCTTTAGGGCCAGTGGCCTCTTCCTAGGATTTTACAGTGCATGCAAGTGTTGTCAAGGGCGAAAAAATGGGGCCACCAACCTCGAAACTTCCCTACTTGAAGTGCTCCGCATTTCAAATGTTTCCTGGGGTAAATAAAGTGATTTAAAAATGACAGCAGATTTTACGCTTCATTTGTTTTGAACATTGAACAACACCGAATACTAGGGGTGCACCAACATAGGAACATATGAAAATGAGCAAATGAATACAAATCGAATAGCAAGCTTTGGTGTTATTATTAATAATCCTGAGAAACTGCCCACTGAAAAAGTGAGGCAATTGCGACAAACGGATAAGGGTACTTCTTAAAGGGGCACAGAGTTTCCGAATATGTACCTATGGGACTTTTCAAAACGAGTTATAATAAAATTGTTCCGAATCTGCGCTTATTGTAGAACTTTCATTGCTTCAGACAATGTATTCCGCGAGAAAAAGTCTGCATGTTTTTCTGTTGCACCGAGATGAATAGGTGGTTTTGTAATATAGAATCTGACTTGTATTAACTTTTTGAACAATATAACATGAAAAACAATATTCTTTAAGCACTGAAGTGGTTTTTGAAACCACTTCGGTGCCTCTTTAAGTTATCGACAGGTCTTTAGCATATTTTACCAATGTTACAAAACTGAGTGTGGGGACTCTTGGGATGGGTGGATGCTCCATACCTAACTTACTAGACACACAATAAATTTGAATCACAAAATGCTTCTTTTGTTACACAATTTTAATAATGAAATGCTCCTTTGTTTCCACCACCACTAAATATGCACTTTACCTGCCACACCATGCCTTATCTTAAGCACAAATTATTTTTGCGTCAAATAGAAATACGACTTTAAAGCACACTTGCCATGTAGCCAGGTATGGCAATGCAGTCATGGCCAAGCTTATGAGCCTGTAGTGAGAGAGGAGTTTGTTAAAGAGACTCGGTGAGTCGTCTCCCTTTGTGGGACTGTGGTTAGTGCAGAAGAGACACGGCTTTCTGCTACACCCGATGGCATCATTCATGATGGCATGGAGACGCATAAAGAGAAAAAAAGAAAGTCGACTTTAAACATCACATAAGAGCGAGTTGCCTATACTCCAAGCAGATGCTGAGTTTGCCACTTCTGTACATCTCCTCAAGACGTGGCAGCATTGAAGAAAAATAAAAACGATTCAGGCGTGGCATGTTCTCAGCAATGTAGGATTCGTCAAATGGGATCTTCAGCAGCACCGTGGCTTTAAGGGACCATACATACAAAAAGCACAGCTGCCTCTGTGTGCACAGCATTGTAAACTGTACTTGGCTGTAAAAGCCATAGCTCCCTTTCTTCGCCAAGTAGTAGTTTCCTTATGTGCCCCTCACATCATACTTGCCTGTGAGAATTTTCTCTTTACAGTTTTCCACTTTCGGGCACTTAATCTCAAGTATGGCATCATGGCTCTCAATGATGCCATCTGGTGTAGCAGAAAGCCATATCTCTTCTGCACAAACCACAGTCCCACAAGGCAAGACGACTAGCCCAGTCTCTTTTCCAAACTCCTCTCGCGCTACAGTCTCGTATGCTTGCCCATGCCTCGTCGAGGCATTCTCACGGAATGTGTTATTTGTGAGAGTCGCAAGCGCATTGTCAGGAAGAGTTGCTCCCATCTTTGGGACGCATTTGACGTTGGAGGCAGTCACACAGAGTTTACGCGATTCGGTCCAGAGAGCATTTGTGGTGCCCCTCGTCCTCGTCTCCAGCTCGACTGCTGCTACACGAGGAATGACAACTAAATCGGTGTAAAATACGTTGCAGGGTGGGCAGCTTTCTGGGAAACATGTTGCATCCTCGTGACTCTGGTGACGGGGAGTTGAGTCCGGCACCTTGGCAGTGGGGCCCGCCTGCAGCTGCGCAGGAGCTGTCAGCGTTTCATGCAAATGTGTTCCGGTAGTATGTACAAAAATATTCCAAAACAAATCACATTCACTCTTTGACAGGAAGAGAAAATATTCGAGAATGATAGAAGGAAGGTACATAGGGGCCCACTTATCAAGTTCCTACCCCAGTGCTCCACCGCAATTGCCAGCGAAGTATTAAAATAAAAATATTGCAATAACAAAGCTACCAGGCAATAAAATTCTTCTGGGGCAATTCGGAAGTAATAAAAGTTTATGTGCTAAATATACTGAAAAAGAATAGAAACCTTTCCAAGGTGAAGGTGGCTCCCAAATGGTATCAATCTATGTCGTTCAGCTTACGACTAGTTTAACTTGCTGCATACCTGACCTGCAAGAATAACACGTAACTAATGGTTTTAATAAGTAGTAGCTACATTGAATGGGATTCAGACGAGAGACATGAAGAGATGGTGACATCCCACATGCTGCAATATTGCCTCGTCTCTCTAGGCGAAGCATACGAGATGAGCATGACATGGTGCTTTGAGCTACCATGCATGTGAGCTTCGCTGGCTGGTTTAGGAGATGAATAAGCAGGCCAGGAAAGTAGTTATGTGAGCACAAGATGCCCACAACTTCAGTTCAATGCCAAACTCTCCCCAATTGAAAATGCACACCAAGGCGTACTATTGGAGAAAAATGAAATATGAACAGAGGATCGCATGGCTTTCGGTACAAGCTGCACCGCCTAAGGAAGTGAGCATTGGAGCGAGGGTTTGGGCCTGCTCCGATCTATATACGCCCCTCGCTCGGCACTCCCCAAGCTTCGGCACTGCACTTGTTGGTGCGCTGAAAGCAATCACCGCTATCGTTGCTCGCTCGACGCGTACGGTGAGAGGAAACTCGCTGCTTGTAGCAGTTTGCGCACACGCTGGCTGAGTTAATACCAGCAGCGAGCTTCCTCGCGCCGCATGAACAACGACCGCGGGGATAAAAAAATTAAAAAAAACCCACCGCCCTCAAGATCATCATTTGCTCACTACCTCATCGGCCACTGTCTATATAACAAGGGCTTTTCACTGAGGTCTCTACATTTCGGCAGCATTAGTGTTGAGGAACGAATCGACGCCTAAACAACGCTTTTTGCTACCGCAGGTTGGTGTTATTTCTATTGGAATTTCATTTTTACTTCACCACTACGACTGCTGCCTCTGTAGTGCCATGGGTTGTATTTTTGTTTTCTGTTATTGAGCATTTTATTTTTACCCATTTTTGAACATACAACTGAGCAAAGAATTGTTGGCTGCATTTGATGATCTAAAGAATGAGTTCAAAGCAGAGCTGAAGGTTTTCGGAGATACTTTTGATAGAGGAATTCGAAAAGATCTGCGGGACGTTAAGGCGAGCTTAAAGTTTATTAATCAGATGTATGAGGAAATGAAAACCCAGGTCAAAGTCGTACAGGATGAGAACCGGGAACTGGAAAAGGACACTGCAGGAATGCAGACGACGTGTGACGAACTTGCTGTCCATATGAAGGATAACGAGACGTGTATACTGAGTTCAGAGCAGTACTCTCGCAATGCAAACATCGAAATAATAGGGGTACCTAATGCGCCAAATGAGAATCTGTCCACGCTACTGGAACAAATACGTGCCCAAATTGGCGTACCAATCACAAAGGAAAACATCGAGATATGCCATCGAGTACCCATCGCAAACAGCCCTACCGACAAAAGCATCGTTGTGTAGTTCGTTTATAGAGCCAAACGAAACGATGTACTAGAGCAGTGGTTCTCAAATGGGGGTCCGCGGAGCCTTTGGGGTCCGCGAAGGCATTCTAGGGGTCCGCGAAGCCCTGCCTCATCAGTAAAGCCCGGCATTAAAAGACGTCTTTTTTTCAGACCAAGAATAAAATTTTCACTTTCTGGGTGAGTTTTCTTGTGTGAATGTCAATAAGAGAAGTCTACTTCACACTAGCCTTTAGTTATATAATATTTTATATCATTCTTATATTTAACCTATCCCATTCCTCTCCTCTCACCACGAAGGGGTCCTCCATCCTCTCCGACGATCCACAAGGGGTCCGCGAAACATCGATGGTTGAGAACCACTGTACTAGAGGAAACAAGATGCCACAGGCTAATTGGGACGAGGGTCGGATTAACATCAAACGAGCACATTTACATCAATGAACACCTCTGTCCACAGCTGAAGAGGCTCCTTGGTGAAACTACCAGCAAGAAGAGGGAGGCGAATTCGAAGTTTTTCTGGGATACAAACGGCCAGAGGCCGGATTCTCAAAGCGAACTTATGACGAAAAAAGTGCGTACGACAAATTTGAGAGAAATTCTGTATTCTCGAAACGAAATTGTCGTAACTTTTGCACAGTTTACGACAGAATCTTACGACAGTTCGGAAGCTGTCTTACGCACTTTTAACGATCAAATCAACATGGCCGACAGCGGCGCTCTGTTACTTGGTCGCGACGACCAACAGATATTTATTTTTCTACGTGCTCTTCACGCGTGTCCCAACTACAAGCTGCAAGAAAAAAGGAAGTACTTGAAACCGACCACGACGAACATGAACGCTGGATCCACAAACACCCGGGGAAAGCAACAAAGGCAACGATCCCCTCGACCAAGCGAGCTCGACGGGATATAGGCCTAGCAGGCACTCCGACTCAATCGTTCCGTTTCGGGATATAGACCTAGCAGGCACTCCGACTCCGAAAGTATCTCCGGTATGTACACCGTGTTATTAGTGTGCCATTTTTATTCTGACACGACGCTATGTCACTGTCGAGCTAAAACAGTTCGTGGGAGCTACGCTATGCCGGTCCAACCTTTCTTTGCCAAGTGTTACGTCAGTATCGCAGCTGCAATTGTAAAAGATCAGTCCCGAAGCGCTTACCAAACGCCGTCCAACAGAGCGAATCCAGCACTTCGATCAAACTCGCGCGCGTCCGCTCCGAGTGTGAACAGGTATTTGCGTTGCTCTTGCTGACACTCTCGTAGTTAAAACGAATTTTTTTCAACGTCGGCTAGCTCCTGCATTTCCGAGGCCGCGAAAAACGCCACGGCGGTTTGTTCTTATCTACGTCGCTTTGCAAACGACTGGCACGGGGCTTTTACCAACGATGACAGCTGTGTTGACTTCGTAGCGATCGAGTTCGTAGCAGTCAACTAAGCGTTTAAATTGTGTTAGCGTCGATATATCACTGCACGGACACGAACCCCCGATAAGCGGTGGTGGAAAGGCCGCCTGTGTTTATGAGAAAGAGCTTGAACACTAAACATTTACACACAGACAGGACAGAACATACACAGAGCTGACTACCAACAAGTAGTTAGCCTGTGTTTGGTATTAAAAATCTACGTGCTTCGAACTTTGCCGAGCTCTCCAATTCGTTGTTCGTGTGGCCCAAGACGCCGTCACCATATCAACAGCAGCGGAAGTCGTCGTTTCTCCGTAAAAGGTCGTAACTTTCCTCCTCTCTCTTAAGAACGCGTTTGTGAATACCGCTCACGCCTCATCTTACGATGATCGTAACTTTACGAACTTCGTAGCTAAGTTGTCGTAGGTAAGAGGTCTGTTATGCATCGGGCCTCAGATCTTTGGACGGAAGGCAGTTGGCACTCCGATTTTAAAGATCATGACTTGTGACGACCTCTCCAAAATTGTTTAATTTGCATACAAAAAAATGTACCATTGAAAAATGGGTGTCGCAATTTGTTTTGGATCCCTCTGATAATGGTAAGTTACTAGACGTAAACGATTTAACATTTCTTATTTAAACGTATCTTTAATGAGTGTTAAATAAACGACGTCGATATGTTGCTAGATAGTACAGGTATAAAATTTGATGTAATAATGTTTACTGAAGCTTGGTATAACGATAACTCGAGTCTCTTTCTTATTACTAATTATAACAACTTTGTGCTAAATCGATCACATAGAAGGGCGGTGGAGTAGCCATACAAACAGTATAATCTCTAAAACCTGTACTTTCAAATGAATTTACTACGTCAACCGAAGACTACGAAGTATTAACTTTATGTAATGATTGTAATATTCTGTGTGTTTTATATCGTTCTGATGGGAATTTCGCCAAGTTTTGTGTGTCTCTGGATCGATTTGCTTTATTTTGTATGTTGCAACAAATACACATTGTTTATAAGTGGAGACTTAAATATAGACTGATCCACTGTATCTGCCTCGCAAACTGAATTTGTCTCTATTCTTGAATCAAATGGTTGTAACAATTTAACTGAACGTCCAACACGTGTCACAAGGAACTCATTTACTCTCATTGACCTCTTCATAACAAATAATGATAATGAACTGGGGTATTCTGGCGTAATACTAAGTGATGTCAACGACCATTTCCCCATTTTTTCGTTTATTAAGAAATCTTTAGTAAGATATCAGTACGAAGACAGGAACCAATATTTGCTCAACAAATAAATGCCGAAAGATTAGAAATGTTTCGAAATGCCATAGGTAATACTAACTGGAGCTTAGTATACACAAAGAAAACAGCAGATGAGGATTATAACATTTTCTTGTTTTCTTTAACTAGGATCTATGAAAATTGTTTTCGTATAAATAAATAAGAAAAAGCAAAAAGTCGAGAAAGCTATGGGTCACACCTGAACTAGTTAGGAAAATAAACATAAGAAATAAGCGCTTAAAAATATTAAAAACGGGGATTCAAGTCAACTATGTACTTATACAGCTTTCCGTAACAAACTAAATTTCGAACTGAAACATGCTAAATCGAATTACTATAACATTCTGTTCAATGACGCCATAAGACAAAAGGGAGATGTTTTATGAAAACGCAGAATTTTTTTTAAAGCCTGTTGAAGAATGTTCTCGTTATGACTTTGAACTAGATGGAAGCAAGTTGTCTGACTTACAGCTTGCTACCACTCTTCATAATTACTTCGTAAATTTGGCACAACCAGCAAGTTTTACCATAGATCCGTCGCTAACATCGCGATACGTTCTTAATGAACCTACGTTCTTTTTTCTACTACAGTAAGTGAAGTGATTAGCATGTTCCTAAATCTTAAATATAGCAGATCCCAGGACATAGATAAATTGCAAATTAAACCCATCAAATATATCATTGATATAATTGATCCTCTTCTCACCTGCATTTTTTAGCCTTGTGTTAACGACTAGTGTTTTCCAAAAAAATGCAAAAAGCACAAGTAATGGTGCTGTACAAAGGTGGTGAGAACAACAACCTCCCTAACTATAGGACAATATAAATTTTGCTTGTACTGTCTAAGTGTCTTGAGAAAATACTTAATTCAAGACTAACCAACTTTCTTAACAATCGCAATATTCTATCTAACTCACGATTTGGGTTTCGTGAACACAGGTCAAAACAAACCGCTGTTAACACAAAAATAACTAATTCTTGAAGAATTTAAGACAAAATCTTGTATTCGGAATATTTATTGACCACACTAAGGCGTTTGACCACATAAACCATAATATACTAAACCTTAAACTTCAAGCTTACGGTATTAGAGGAAGCGCAGCATTATTAATTCAATCACATTTGCAGCACGGGTCTCAATGTGTTTGTATAAACACTTCTTTTTCTCCACTCGATACTGTTACAACAGGTCTGCACCAGGGTAGCATATTAGGCCCTCTTCACTTCATACTTCACATTAATTACGTTTTTAACATAATGAAATTAGCAAAAATAATACCCTATCCCGATGATATGACTTCTTATTACTGGTACTGACCCGACTGATATGGTTTCAGAAGCAAATAGCTCTTTTAGAATTTTGCAAAGATACATGGACGCAAATAGTCTGCAAATAAACCTGAATAAAGCTAAAGCGATTTTCTTTAGACCCAGAAATAAATTAATTTGTAGGCCAACATATCTTCATCTGTACCACCAGAAAATAAAAGTTGTAAGTTAAATAAAATCCTTGGGCGTTTATTTTACCGAACACCTCACATGGGACATTCATATTAATCACATCCGTACAAAGATAAATAGAATAAATGGGCTGATAAATAAACATAGATACAGCCTACTATGCAATATAAAAAATGTTATACAATGCTCTTGTTGTTCCTCACCAAACATATAGTCATCTCATATGAGGAACAAATACAAAAGATAACATAGCTAACTTCATTCGTGCACAAAAAAAATCAATTAAAATATTAACAAATCTTGCATGGAATGAGAGAACTTCTAATTATTTTCAGCAGTTAAACACCCTAAATATCTTTCGTTTACAAACTCAGACTCACAAGCCTTTACAGATCCGCCCTACTCGCAAACAACAACTTTATAATTGAATTTTTTAAAGCTTACTAGAATGGAAAGTTGGGAGAGTTGGTATGAATCCATTTTGAAAAACAGCGCGAATAACACACGGACAAGAAGAGAACACACAGGACGATGCGCTGACTATCAACTATCTACTCAGAAGACATACAGAGAAATACACGCGAGGATTGCTGCTTCTTTTTCCTCTTCCACCAGTCATTCGCCATTACGCGCGCAACATTATAAATGAAATCAAATTAAAACACACCAGCACACTAAAACACACCAGCACAGGTAAAAGTCATCGCGTCTTCTTCCTCCTTTCTTCTTTCTTCGATCTTCAATCTCGATCTTCAATTCTCTGGTCAACCCATGTCCAAAAAACTATCTCATTGTCCACTAGGTTGATGGAAGGTTGGCTCACGCACCCGGGTTTTCGTTTCGCTATATGATAAGCCTCTACTAACTCCCTTGATAGCTGATCTTTGTGTCTAAACAGTACTTTTGTGTCACTAAATTTTGGCTCACACCCACAATCACGGCAGTGGACAGCTAAATGGGAGTACGCGCTACCTTTTAAAGAACTGTGGTGTTCGCGTAGACGAATGTTGAGGCAACGCCCCGACTGACCTATATATGAGTGACCGCATGAAAAAGGTATTTCATAAACAGTCCCCTTGGCACAGGACACGAACTTCATGCCATGGTTGACGCGACATCCAAAAAGTTCTGGCTTACTTTTCCTGCCAGCACGCTTATTAACCACGTTTATAATCCTGCTTAGTTTGTTACGCGCTGAAAAAATTACGTTGACCCCATACCTCGAACCGACGCCCTTTAACCCGTGTGAAAGACGATGGATATAAGGAATAACCGCGACATTCTTTTTCTCTATCTTGGCTATTTCTTTGTCAGGTTTTCTGGAATCATTCTTGATGTATCGAGTCACCTTATCACAAGCTGAAGTAATAACTGTGTCAGGAAAATTAGAGTCTCTGAGTCTAGCGACCTGTGCTGCGAAGCTTTCTTTCATCTTATGAAAACAGGTTTTTGTCAACGCTGACTGTAAGCAAGAATACGCAATACCATTCTTCACGAGCTTTGAGTGTGCCGAACGATAATCTAGTAATTTCTTCGTGGATCTGGGGTGGTGCATCCAGCATACGTGATCTTCTTTCACGTCCACTAGGATATCTAAAAACTGAATTTTGTTCTCCTTAGGAGTCTCGGAGGTGAAGCGAAGTCCTAACCCTTCCTCCGCGAACGTCCTTAGCACTTCACTCATTGTTCTAGTAAAATCTTTTTTCTCTACGAAAACCAAGTAATCATCCACATATCTAACAACTTTTTTGGTGTTTTTCGCCAGCCTGTGCTCAAGGGCCCTATCAACTTTACCTAGAAAAATACTGCTCAGCATAGGGGCCACTCTTGAACCTATACATACACCTGACTTTTGTACATATACGTTATCCTGCCAATCGATAAACGTGGATTTTAAATACGTAGACAAAAGTTCAAGGAATCCTTCTACTGAGACTCCACTTTTGGTCCTAAACCTTGTTTCATCGTTGCGTTCAAAAATACATTCTTTTACGCTCTTCATGAGCTCGTCATGTGGCATAGAGTAATACAACTCTTCCACATCTATGCTAAAAGCGCTACATCCTTCGGGATTGGTGTCTTCTCTGTATGTATTTCTCTGTATGTCTTCTGAGTAGATAGTTGATAGTCAGCGCATCGTCCTGTAGTGTTCTCTTCTTGTCCGTGTGTTATTCGCGCTGTTTTTCAAAATGGATTCATACCAACTCGCCCAACTTTCCATTCTAGTAAGCTTTATTTCTACTACAAAGGGCTCTTTTCTATGTTCTCCTCACCTTCTTTCGGACCCTTCATGTTTATCTGCCTTAATCGCCGTTTACGTGTGCAAGGCCAGGGCGGCATCGTGGTATGAAAATATATCTATGTGCCCACCAGAATTACAAGCTGTCTCCGGTTGGTTGGTTCCGTCGCCGGGTCATTCGAGGAGAATGTGCCGAGTTTTAAGATCCGAGTGGTGGCATCAAGTTCGATTCTTCAAGGACTGTCTTCGGGTGGCATGCACCAACAACGCACAATATCCTCGAGATTTCCACCTGTACCAAGAATGGACTAAGATCTCCGTCCAGACCACTGAGTTCCTGTGGCATACAGTCCGCCTCACGCTACCTCCCAAGAAGAAGACGCCCAGTAAAGAAGGCAAGATATTGATCCTTGGAGAGCAGTCGGTTCCAGAGGTGCACCAAGATCTTTTAAAAAAAGGACCGAAGTTTTGCTTTGAGCCGGGGTTGGACCGGGTTGATAAACTGGTTTTATCACGGTCAGTGTCACGGCGGGTCGCGGAGGAACTAAGGCCTAGATGCATCGGGGAGTGCGTGGGGATTTTGTCAAAAAACGAAGGGAAGCCCTCTAGGAGCAGACATTTGGAGCCGGTTATCGGATATCTGACAAGTAATGGGTTACGTATTCTGTTGTCCGACAAAGAGGGCTTTTTTGTTATTCTGCCGGAAGGTAATTTTGACGAGAAGGCTAACGCAGCTGTACAAAAGAACTTTAGGCAGGTGACGGAACAGCCAGCAAAGGTTAAAGCTCAAGCCTTTAAGCTTCTAAGTACCTTAAACCTGGGAAAGGTCTTAGCTGAAGCCAAGAAAGGGAATAACCTTATGTTAGAGGTATTTTTCACCGCAAAGACGCATAAACCAGAAATACCATTTCGCACAGTAGTGTCGGAGCGGGATTCCTGGCTCAGGGCAGTTTCAGGATATCTGCAAGCCCACCTCAACTCACTGCAGATTGATGACCCTTTTAACATTCCAAACTCATTGTCTGTTCTAAAATTCTTAAAAGACACCAATCCCGAAGGATGTAGCGCTTTTAGCATAGATGTGGAAGAGTTGTATTACTCTATGCCACATGACGAGCTCATGAAGAGCGTAAAAGAATGCATTTTTGAACGCAACGATGAAACAAGGTTTAGGACCAAAAGTGGAGTCTCAGTAGAAGGATGCCTTGAACTTTTGTCAACGTATTTAAAATCCACGTTTATCGATTGGCAGGATAACGTATATGTACAAAAGTCAGGTGTATGTATAGGTTCAAGAGTGGCCCCTATGCTGAGCAGTATTTTTCTAGGTAAAGTTGATAGGGCCCTTGAGCACAGGCTGGCGAAAAACACCAAAAAAGTTGTTAGATATGTGGATGATTACTTGGTTTTCGTAGAGAAAAAAGATTTTACTAGAACAATGAGTGAAGTGCTAAGGACGTTCGCAGAGGAAGGGTTAGGACTTCGCTTCACCTCCGAGACTCCTAAGGAGAACAAAATTCAGTTTTTAGATATCCTAGTGGACGTGAAAGAAGATCACGTATGCTGGATGCACCACCCCAGATCCACGAAGAAATTACTAGATTATCGTTCGGCACACTCAAAGCTCGTGAAGAATGGTATTGCGTATTCTTGCTTACAGTCAGCGTTGACAAAAACCTGTTTTCATAAGATGAAAGAAAGCTTCGCAGCACAGGTCGCTAGACTCAGAGACTCTAATTTTCCTGACACAGTTATTACTTTAGCTTGTGATAAGGTGATTCGATACATCAAGAATGATTCCAGAAAACCTGACAAAGAAATAGCCAAGATAGAAAAAAGAATGTCGCGGTTATTCCTTATATCCATCGTCTTTCACACGGGTTAAAGGGCGTCGGTTCGAGGTATGGGGTCAACGTAATTTTTTCAGCGCGTAACAAACTAAGCAGGATTATAAACGTGGTTAATAAGCGTGCTGGCAGGAAAAGTAAGCCAGAACTTTTTGGATGTCGCGTCAACCATGGCATGAAGTTCGTGTCCTGTGCCAAGGGGACTGTTTATGAAATACCTTTTTCATGCGGTCACTCATATATAGGTCAGTCGGGGCGTTGCCTCAACATTCGTCTACGCGAACACCACAGTTCTTTCAAAGGTAGTGCGTACTCCCATTTAGCTGTTCACTGCCGTGATTGTGGGTGTGAGCCAAAATTTAGTGACACAAAAGTACTGTTTAGACACAAAGATCAGCTATCAAGGGAGTTAGTAGAGGCTTATCATATAGCGAAACGAAAACCCGGGTGCGTGAGCCAACCTTCCATCAACCTAGTGGACAATGAGATAGTTTTTTTGGACATGGGTTGACCAGAGAATTGAAGATCGAGATTGAAGATCGAAGAAAGAAGAAAGGAGGAAGAAGACGCGATGACTTTTACCTGTGCTGGTGTGTTTTAGTGTGCTGGTGTGTTTTAATTTGATTTCATTTATAATGTTGCGCGCGTAATGGCGAATGACTGGTGGAAGAGGAAAAAGAAGCAGCAATCCTCGCGTGTATTTCTCTGTATGTCTTCTGAGTAGATAGTTGATAGTCAGCGCATCGTCCTGTGTGTTCTCTTCTTGTCCGTGTGTTATTCGCGCTGTTTTTCAAAATGAATTTTTAAATCTGAACAAGAATCTCAAAAGTCATAATACACGACATGCAGAATCATGGTTCGTGCAGACATCTCGTACAACGTATGGAGATCAATCAACAAGACACAATCTACCTCACTTACTAAACGAATTGATTCAATATCACTTCATACCTGAGCTTGTTGCCAAGTCCCACATAATATCCCTGTTTATGACGTTCACTGCCTCCGGGTAACACATTGTAACCCACACGTTCTTGCATGCTCACTTTTTCATTTTTATTGTATATGTGAAGATTTGTATTTATTGCTTCATTTTTTTTAATGAGTGATTATGAAACACGTCATCAGTGCTCTCTCTGCGGTTTGTATCGGGGCAGGGACCTCGCCAAGTTGCTGAATGCAGCTTTTTGTCCTTGCCCCTCCGCTTCCTGGAGAGGAAATAAAGCAGTATAATTATTTTTATATTATTAATCTTGAAGGCCTCCGGAGCGAATGGACGAGAACTTACCTGGACACGGTTATCGCTACGCGAACGCCCGATTGCCTCCAGTCAAAAAGCATTCAGCTTGTCATCTTTCGGGGCGACATGGCTGGTGGAAGACTCGCTGTCGTGATCACTCATCTGGCACCACTTTACAATGCAACGTCGCCGCTCCATACAGGAGATGACATCTCCAAAAAAACGGCATTTGCACACGCAAGCAAAAAAAATCACGCTAAGAAAGCAACGTGCGGAAAGAAAGGAACAAACCACGCTATCAAAGCCAAAACCCCGCGTCGCTTTCTATCGCTAACACCTGCGATAGCTGCTAAACATACATTACTCTTCAGAAAGTCTCACTCAATCACCTGGGTCAACAGGAAACACCGATCACTAAGGCGAAACGACTATTAGCCCCGAGAAGTTTAGGTGGCGCCCTCTTACGGCCAGCCGGGGAACTACCTAACTGACGTCACCAAATGATCGCTTGTTGAGTTTGCCGTGTTGTTGTTGTATGGCGTGCGCTTGGTCTCTTTTCTTCATGCGTTTCTAAAACGAAGTTTGAGTATTTGTTTCTTGTTTTATGCGTCGAACAACCTTCGCTACTTGTACGAACGGAAATCGAGTCGAGGTGTTCCGGTTTCACTCATGGACGACGACGGACGCAGCAGTGATCGAGTGTCGGGTAAGCAAGCTCGTTCTTCGTTTTCCGCTTCGTGCGGTACGCCGTCTGAAAATGCTTGGTGTGGTGTAGTTTTGTAGCGGCTGTAAGCCACGCGAGTAACCGGCGCTTTTTGGTTTGTTCTTTTGCAGTCGCGCTGCCGGTGAGCAGTATTAATCGATACATTGACAAGGCGTGCGAGACCAGTCGCTGCCTCAACGAGGCCGAAGATGTGTACTACGCAGGCCACGTTGTCGAGTGCGCGGTATCAACGATCCTCGGGAGCCGGACTACATTCCTGGCGTTCGTCCGGCAGACCACTGCAATCGCTGGTGCCCCGCACGAAGTGAAAATCACCATCTGAAGGTCTGAGGTGGACCAAGCCAGCTGTTCGTGCAAGGCAGGGTATGCTCCGTTTAGGGCCGTGCCGAGTTGTCAGCTACGAGCAGATCTTTTTGCTTGGTTATGAAATCATCGCAGGGAAGTCGTTTGCGTGCGGTTCGCACACAGTGAGCAACGGACTGAGTGAGTGCGGATGCTCGTCGCTTCGCCTGGTGGCGTCACCCGAAACATCGCTCACATGCGGTTTATACAGCCAGCTGTCTCGGGCGAAACAAGTTCAAGCCGCCGATACGTGCGGTCCATTTGATGCGTCGTGTAAACAGGCGTTTTTTCGCTCGTGCGCCCGAACAATTTCGGCGTTTCTAGGTTGCGCTGATTGCGTCGTAAAATCAAACGCTCAAACTTTTTCGTTCGTGCGACGGAAAAATGTCGGCAAGATTAGACGACGCCAATTGCCACAATTGATCCGAATAACCACTTCCGTAGCTGTAGCTGCGTGTGATACAGTGCAAAATTTGGTTGTCACATCTTTTAAAGTCCACTTTTTTAGACGTGCCTTCTGTTATTGTCTTACAGCAACTTCAAATGCAAGCACATCGTGGCAGTCTTGCTGCACATCAATGCAGCAAGAGAGTTCGACCAACTCTCATCAACTGACCAGCTCCAGAAATGGGGCAAAGCCCAGAAGGAGCGGGTCATGGAGAAGTATGAGCCACGGAAGATGGTTGACCTGCCCTGTGCAAACAAGGTATGATAATAAGTTTTGGCACTTTCTCACTTCTAAAAGAGCAAGTGTGTCATGACCCGGCGGTTGGCGTGGGTCGCAACAGGAGGTTTAGACGTCGGTTATCCCACCTGGCGCAGGCCCAGGGGACGCGGGGGACAAAGACGAACACTGGGGTGAACTGGATAATAGACACATTTATTTCCAAAATATTAATTAGCTAAAACAAAGCACACAGAGAACGCTACACAGGAGTTTAATCGGAGGGCAGATAATACGGCATTACTAACGGGTACAGAGGTTTTACAAGTAGAGGGCAAGATACAAACTTACAATAAAATGATAGAGACAGTACTGCACGATGGAGCAGTCCAGCATGACGCAGCTTGCGAGGAGGAGCCGAAGTTCCTCGGACTTTCCTCGTCGTGGTGCGGTGCTGCTCCAGGTGCGGCAAGTGGAGTTGGGAGTTGGGGGGACGTCACACTGGGGCATTCGGGCAGGGGAAGAACTCGCAGGGCTGGCGCACGAAGATTAGCCACTCGGTGTCGAAGCTGAGTCCTCACTGCTGCGGTGCGACATCTGGAGCCGAAAGGTCTAGCGGCTAGTTGCCGCTAGTTTTCCTAGTCGACTCATTGGACGCCACGTCGCTCTGGGGCAGTACGGCAGAGGAAGAACTCGCAGGGCTGGCGCACAAAGATCAGCCACTCGGTGCCGAGATTGAGTCCCCCTCAGTGCCGTAATGCCCGCGGGGCAACGTCTGGAGTCGAGCGCGCCATTGAACACAAAGTGGTGTGCACAGCTCGTTGAAACCCAACATCACCAAAATAAAGCCTGCGTCTTCCCTCCATTCCAACGAAACAACCATCACACCAGCCCACAAGCATCACAAAAACACACCTAACAGCTTCAAACCATTCCTGAATTCGGAGGATCAGGTCTTGGTAACCCGATGTCAGATAACCGAAGCTTCTGGCAGAAAAGCTCGCAGTTCAAAGGCCAAGGGGCCAAAGAAGCGTCACAAATGTGTCCTCTCCGAGGGTGAGACACAGGCCCCCGCAATAACGACCCCGCCGACTACCTCCTTAGAAAGCATTCGGAGGGTCGCCGTGTCACACTAACCGTTGCCTGGCTCTCTCTTTGAAGACCAGGTAGGTTTTTTGTGGCTATGTATCTTGATAAACGAGTGGTTTTGGTACACCAACAATGACACCGATTGCTTCACAGCATCTTAGTGGGAAAATTGCAATTTTATTCCTTACAGATATTGGCCCACTGCTCAAGCTAATCATTTTTCCGGTTGTTTCAGGTTTCATGCACTAAGAGCACCCTCTTAACTTTTTTCATCAAGTAAATATAGCTTCAACAGAATACGTCCAAGCGAAGCATGTGCAGATTATAGCTTTAAAATGACAGAATATCAAATGACAACGTCAAAGTCACCGCATGACACTTGTCAAATATGCCGGTTGTGGCATCTATATAAAAGTGCTGCCAGTCTGTGAAGCAGGCATGTAGCCAGGGGGGGGGGCCCGAAATCTTCCATCTTGCTGGGACCTCCTCTCCCCTTCCCCCTCATACAGCATTTTGTCATGGGTGCCCCCCCCCCCCAAAAAAAAAAAAATCCTGACTACGTTTTGCTGTGAAGAAATCAGTCGATATTGTAACCTCTATTCGGAATGCGCATCCTGATCTTTGACATCGCTTTGTACTGTTTTTAAGGTAACTCTCAAGGAGACTCCCCAGTTGCAAGGGAACATCCTCGAGCGACTTCTGAAGAATGTGCCTCATCGATCTGCAGCGAAAATGCACTCAGAAACGGCAGTGGAAACAGGTATGCACATGACATGCACATAACTGATTTCCAGTACAGTAGCACACCGTATAATAATAGTTTGCAATACAACTTGATTTCAGTTGCACTACAAAAAATTTCAGGCAGTGAAAATGAATCATCAGTTCTTTGATTGGGTCATTCTGGATGCCCTTCGTTGGTTTAGCGTGTAAGCCCCTAAGTTTGCCTTTTAACCATGCTGAATTGGAGGCATGGCAGTTTAATGTGTTAATACAGCACAGCTTGCCTGTACTGCAAATTCTTGTGTTATGAGTCTAATGCTAATTCCTTTCAGTTTTTGTGCATATGGCTGTTATTTCAGTGTACACACATGTCAATCGCTTCTCTGGGAGGTGCAGTAGTTGCTGGTCTTAAATGCTTCTGCCGCAGCGAAGCCACTAGGCACCGTGCTTGAATGGCAGGTTACTTTCTTGCTGTCTGAAGGTCGACATAGCTGAGTTCGACATGCTTAATTTGAATATGGTTCTGATGCTCAAACACATTGTGCTCATCAGAGCAGGCTTTGAGCAGCAAAAGGCAGTACTAACTGGGAGTACCTTAACAGTATTGGAAATGGAACTGAATCAAAGTAACAATGCTGGCAGGTTGGTTCATGACTATGAAAAAAAACTTACTCAGCACGCAAAGATGCAGAGACCAGAGAATAGAAGCAGACAGGACGAGTACTCGTCCTATTAACAGCATGGTTAGCTGCCATACTAATTATCTCAGGCTCGTGTTACAAGATGGAAAGCCGTAGTTTATCCATCCCTATGCATCTCACACATGTTGCTTAGATGTGTGACATGTTGTTTAAACTTTGTTGCACGCGCCAAAAAGGAAGACAAGCAAAACCTCGCAAGGCGATTGGCTAATTTGTCTATGTTGCCATGGAAATCGCCATTTCGGACCATTCAAATCTTCGAAGCTTTGCGTATCGATCCATGTGTATGCAATCATGGATCTCTTGCAGTTTTATTGTTCTTCTTGCGTATTTCAAGACAGTAAAATTATTTTTCAGTGCCTCCAAGCACCGACACAGCCTGTGGTAGTGCTGCAAAGATGTACGCTTGTTTCGCCGGTGTGTGGATAGCAAAATCTCGGCATACAAGAAACGTCTCCCTAAAGCTACCCGTCACCAGCGAATTTAGATCGGCTCACCAGGAACAGAGGGGTCAAATAGAAATTGCTGAGTTCACGAACGATAATGACGACCATACGGGGATCTTGGTGCTACTTTCCCAGGATCCAGTGACTTTAGCTTTACTAGCCCAAGGCATGAAAGTGACACAGGCATAGTCTTGCTCGAAAGGGCTTCAGCGTAGAAGTGACGACGATCTGGGTTCGCGGAGGGCCATTTGGAGATAGCCTTCACGCTAGGCACGTAGCCGGGGGGTGGCCCATGGGGCCCGGGCCCCCCCCGAAACCTCCCATTTTGCTGGGGCCTCCTCTCCCCCTCCCCTCATACAGAATTATGTCATGGGCAGCCCCCCCCCCCCTGAAACAAAATCCTGGCTACGTGCCTGCTTCATGCACTCCACTCTCGTGCACAGCACTTTAAGTACATCACAGCCACAAGAAAGGCCTTGCTCGGTGAATGGCCGATTGGACGTGCAAGAATTATCGTGGCCTGCTAGACGAGTTTTGACGGAAGCATCTTGACACAAACCCGGAGGATCACTGGAACCTGCGTCACGTCGGCTGGGCAAATTATCTGCAGTTCCTTTAACGCGTGGAACAAAGAATCGTGCAACGAAATGAACCAGCAGACGCAATAAACACAACGATGCGCCATTTTTATTTGAATAATCCGAAAACAAGAAAGCATTGTACCGTTACCAGAATGAACGCTTTTCAAGTCAGTCTCCCGCCAAAACTCCGCGAGTGAAAAATTGCTTGACCTTATCAGTCCGTGGATAAGGCGCAGATCACAGGAATCGGTGACGTGGCAGTCACGTGGTACACGGTCCGCGGACAATAATTGCGATTTGGTTTGTCGTGTGAATGGGCAATTAGCAAACTATGTACACTGTATAAAAAGAAGGGCCAGAACTTATTCTCAAGTTTGAACCACTCTTACCTGCGAACATTGTTGCATGGTAATCCTCAGCATTGAGAGGACAAGTACTTTTTAGAAGCATATTCCAGCAACACCTCACCGCACACATACAAAGAGAGACAGATAACATGGCAGGGTTCTTGAAGTGCTGTGTGACAGAATGTTACTTGATTGTCGGAATTGAAGTCTACAAAGCTAGTTGTTGGGCAACGACCATTCGCCCAGTACGAAGAGCAAGTCGTCTGCTTCTCGCGGCAAGAGTAGAGGAGGCATCAATGCGGCGCCATGCTCCGATTTGAATATGCTCATTTGGGGAAACATTGCTCTGTCGTGTGCTAGTCGTAGCAGTTACTACCCTGCCTGAGCTGTCAGGAATCCTCGATTCTGTGTGAACTCTGACTTAACCTCTGTCAAACGGGAGAGGAAATACCGCGAAGGTTATGTTGGTGCAACCACCGGGTCGCTACTGCCCTTCATGCACCCTCACTGGGGATTCCAAGATGGGTCTTTGGCTCAGTAGTGGCGATGACACTGAAAGTGGAGCAGGCCACGGCAGGTCTCTCGCTTGGCAAGTATGTTGTCCCTCCTTTGCTTTCAGCTGCATCAGTTATGTGAATCTCCTCACACTCAATGATTTGTTCAAAGAGAAGCAGGAAAAGACTGATTACCGTATATGTGGTGGCTAGAAACAATGGGACTTTGCGACCGGTGCCACTCGGGTGCATAGATCAAAGCTGGGTCTACTACTTGGTCGCTGCTCGTACATGCTGCATACTTTTACACCGCATGTACACATCCGACCACGCTAACTGTTTTAACGAGAGCCCTTTAGCTACGAGAGAAATGTGAGTGAACAGGCGGCGAGCAAGTAGTAGCCCTAGCTTTGATCTGCACACACTAGTGGCACCAATGGGCCTTTCCACATACCGACGGCACCAGGCGGTGGCTGCACGAACAAAAAATCGAGGAAGTGACCTACCTGCGCTACCAATCGATAATGGGAGCTACGCTACCAGTTTCTTCGCTCTCTGAACTGCGGCGCGTGCCTAACGCGACTTTAAAGAGGGGCATCTGTGGCGTCCACCTAAACGTCGCGTTTTTCTTTCCATCCACTTTCTTTTTGTGTAACACAATTATATATATGCTGCAATTACCTCTTCTACTCGCTGATCCACAGCCTCCTTCCGAATTTCCTCGATTTTTCGTGCCGACTTCCGCCGCTTGGCATCGGGCGCTCGCGCGTGCGCAGAACGCTTCTCGGAAAAGGTCCATTGCACAGTCGTATCGTTTCCAGCCACCACATCTGCAGTCATCAGGTCTCTTGCCGCTTCTCTTTTAACAGACTATGTAACGTTACGAGATCTACGAAGCCAATGCAGCTGGAAATAAAGGGGGAACAACTCCCCCGCTGAGCAAGAGACCTGCTGCGGTTTGCTCAGCTTTCGGTGTCGTCGCCACCACTGCGCCGAAGGCCCGTCTTGGAACCCCCAGTGAGGGCGCGTAAAGGGTAGTAGCCACCCTGTGGTTGCACTAACGTAATCTTCGAAGTATTCTCTCTCCCGTTCAACAAAGTTTGAGTCCTAGCCCACAGAATCAGTGGATGTGCTCAGCATAGCATAAAGCTTTAGTTCGTTTCTCATTAATATGCATATTGCTTCTGGTTTGTGCAATATTTTGAAGTGGGTCATGCTTTATTGCTAACATTACTGTGTTGTTGTGCAGCCATGGAAGCTACCTGGGACCTGGACGCTTCCCCAAAGCCTGCTTCCAGGGATCTAGCCCTTCTGGGTTCTTTGGATGAGCTGAGGGAACTCGCTGGGAACCGCAATGTTGGGCTACCGCTGGAGGAGGTGCTTCGCGGCGCCTACAGGAGAGCAAAAGTAGACAAGACATGGAGGACATAGAGAGGGCAACGTGGGATCAGGCAAAATCCAGCCTCTGGATGCGCCACAGAGTGGGTATGATAACTGCGTCAGTCGCATACAGCGTGTATACACGAGTGAAAACACTCAGAACTAAGATGGGTCCGCATGACCCGAGACCCCTGTTGAGAAAGATCCTAAGGCAAACGAATTTCCGAACGGCTGCAATGCGTCGGGGCAGTGATCTAGAAGGCCCTGCGAAGGAGTGCTATGAGGAGAAGCACTCCCAGCATGAGGACTTGGTTGTGAGAGGGTGCGGGTTGTTTGTCATGGAGGGGCGGCCATGCATTGGCGCAAGTCCAGATGGACTGGTAGAGTGCAAGTGTTGTGCCAACCGAGTGCTCGAGGTCAAATGCCCAGAGATAATGAAAAAGTTTTTACAAGAGAACGCAGAGAAGGGCACGGACAACACTCCTGTAAAACTAAAGCGCACGAGCCCACACTTTTGCCAAGTGCAGGTGCAGATGGGATTGACAGGAGTAAAGCATGGAGACCTGTTTGTCTACATCAGTGACAAAGAGTATGAATGCATCCCTGTAGACTTTGATGAAGAATTCTTCAGGGATGTTGTTGAGAGGTCGACATATTTTTTGAGAAGTATGTGCTGCCACACATGGTTTGCGTGGTGTAAGGGAAATTTTCTCACTTTAACTCATTCCTTAGAGTTAATACAAAAAGGAGTCATGCAATGATTTTTTTTCATTTGTTAAATACTGTAAACGACGTAATTTTCGCGAATCTCCTACAATTTTCAAAAAATAGGTCCCACGAATAATTCCGGTAAAATGTAAACACATTAGAATCTATATTGAGATCCCACCGTGTCGCAAAAATTGGAACCCGCGAATTATTCCAAAACTTCGGCTTTGACCTAAATTGCGAAATATTGAGCCCGCGAGAAATTAGTCGTTTACAGTAGTTATCAGGATTAATTGTTAATGTTTGTAACCTAAAAACACGATGTGGACTTTTATCATTTTTAAAATATGCTAATATTTAAGAGCAAAGCTAAGCCAGTTTTTGCAGGTACTCTAACATTGAAAAGCCATGGACATCATTAATCATATCGTTTATTAAGAAAAGAATTCAGCAACAACTTGGGGACAGGAATTATTCTTGGCAAGATAACATTGCACGGTCTTGTTAAGACATTTTGGAGCAATAAGTTTGCTTAATGTGTATAGTTTGAACAAAGTTGAAATTTGTGTTCACTAGCATTTCAGAACTAATCTTTGTGCTTGTTATTTGTAATGTGTTTCATATTTCCCCTCATTGCCATCTCGCAGTGTCATTAAAAACAAACATAAAACAGCAAATGCTTTTTTGCCAACTACAGCGGCCAAAAATGTTACAAATGGAAGTTACAGTGATTGAAAAGAAACGCACACATAGCACGCAATGGCTGTGTATCTAAACCTGTGTGGCACTCGTGCATCAACAACAGCTCTACTGGAACAAAAATTTGTTCTCACTAAATAATGGCTTCAATAGGTTCACTATGCCAGAGATGACAGTGAAGATCTTGTCAATATACGGAAGAAGATCTAGATCAAACTGATGTCGTAGAATTCGGAAGAGCTTCATTCTTTGAACTGCCCTTTCTACGTGTACTCGAGCACTGGCTATTGACTGATTAGCCCTGGCTTCCTCTGCAGTGAGCTGCTTTTCCATTAGGAATGGAGGCCTTATCATCTTTACATTTTTTTCCCGGCAGAGCTCATTGATTAGAAATCCTTTGTCAACCATGACACTGTCAGTGTGTGGAGTGCATTTGTCAAGTATCTGCGACTCCTTTGTTATGAACGTGTCAGATGCTTGTCCGCCATACGCTGGGCTAACATAACTAATTAAGCCTCCCGGCGTTTCACTCACCAGGACCTTGACCGTGTACGTCCGTTTGTAATGACTGTACGTCAGCAACCTCGACACGAGGTCTTTGGGCCGCTCAATTTCAATTTCTGTACAGTCGAGTACCATCCTGGTTTCTTTGTACTGCCAGAAATATGTGGTGAGACAGCTTAGTACAGCTTCTTTTCGGGCCAGAAAACTGCATGCTCTAGGATGCTTGCGAGAACTACTACGGATTCTTTGAACATGTTGGACGCTGTAGTCCGGTGAGCACCAAATAGCACTCCCAACAGGGAGAATGTAAAGTTATGATAAAGCTTCATGAACGTGAGCAGCACAACATCGTCGTCACCTAAACAGAAGCTACGGGATGACCGAAGAGTGCGGGCTTCTGTATATAGTTCAGTAATATTGTAAAACAACTCAGATGAGCAAATTCCAGAGAGCACGAGCCACCCGTTTTCATCCACTACTTTGGAGATTGTGATCAGGTGGTTAGCACGGTGGAAGGGACTACTGGTGGTGTCAACTTGCACCCCAGTTTCCTGTTGGAACTTGTCAAGCTCTGCACTGACCCCTGCAAACAAAGGAAAACAAATTCTGAGTGTAAATCTCAATTCAATCATTCATACAAATGAAAATAAATCATTCCAATGATATACTTCCTACCTTCACAAATTGGGACGTGGTTGTCGAGACCCATGTCGGGGATCGGTGAGGCGTTGGCACTTGTTGCAGTCAATACTTCAACTAATGGTTCAGGCGTAGGTAGCATCCGAATCAGTGATAGCGGAAAGGAAAGAAATTGTGGTGACATCTGCAGTTGCATCCCAATAGATTTACATCACTCAAGCAATGCTATGATAGGCTCAAGCAAAGTTAGAAGTTGCATGTATTCACTTTTTATATGGTATCCCTACTTTTTAAACATATACACGCTAGAAAAGCTGCTTTTTGAGCAGCACACTAAACATATTTCTCTGCTACCAATAGAGAACCACAGGTAACTTGTGTGAATGCCCAAGTACAGCTGCAAGCAAACAATGGAAAAAAGAGGTCCTAGTTAGTTTAAGGATACTAATTACTTCAAGGTTCAACCCAACTTCTTTCAGCTTTGTGCCAAGTCCTTTGAGTTCTGCGTTTGTGTAAAGAGTGTTTTCACTTTCCTTTTGGTTCGGGGGGGGGCAGCGAAACACTATATAAACACAAACTTCTGTGGAATAAATATCAGCTGTGTTTGAGACTGTGTTGTGTTGTCCTTCGTCTTTTCCCCAGTCTCGGGAGTGTTGTCTTAAATTATGTGAAACCTTCCCCAGCTCGTTTGCACCCTAACTTTTTGTTTGTTTACTTCACTGGAATCCTTTGGTGATATTGGGGGCTCATTAATATTGGCCCTTGCCTGATGCAAAACAACACCAATGTCAGGTAGCGTGTCAGGCACATTAGTTTTTTTTCTCGAATATTTAATCTTTATGGGCAATAAAACATTGATTTTAAGTTAAAAAAAAGTGTCAAAGCCTAAACAGAAGATTTTCAAACGTAAACTGTCGCCCTCCATGGGTTCCACGCCTTGTGCTGCTGCTCCTGAGACATCTACTGGACAGCTGTCACCGTTCTCCGTGCTTTCCTGTGTTATCAGGGGGTCCAACTGTATGGAAATGGAAGCCTGTGGAAGCTGGTGAGGATGTGCAGCATTGTGTTTTTCACCTGAAAAGGACAGTTTGAATGTGCACTGGCTTAATAAACACGACTGGAAAAAGGGCAGTGCAGTTAAGCAAAAGTACAAAATGTTCACTAAGTATGTGGAATGAAATTGCTATGCACCTACACGGAACTCGGGGAAATTCGACTGTTTTCTGGTTACCATAAAATTGTTTTCAGTCGTTGCACATTTTTTCAGAAATAAAGTTTGCTTATGTCTACTAACTGGGTCACAGTTCAAATCGTGATGCAGCTGCATTTGCGTAGACTTCCTCTGTCACACAGGCACGTAGGCCTTTGAAAATATAATTTTGGAACGGAGGGTTCTGAAGAATCGGCGAGCGAGTGCGTGCCGAGCGGCGCGCGCGAGTCGGTATCGCGAGCTGACTCGCCGCTCGCCTAAAGGCGGTAGACGTAAATGCTATCTGGAATGCCAGTGAGACAGGGATCTAATAATTTTATGCTATTTTTTATAACTAGGGGGCAGAGTTCGAAACACTTACGCCGCCGTTTCGCCGACCCCTCACACGATCGCATTCTGTCGTGTGGACGCACGGGGAGGTTCGCCGATGGAATCGCCTCCGCCGATAATTTCCGGCACTTGTAACCTGTTTATAAAAGAAAAGTAAACAAATACGTTCATGCTGTGTACGGAGACGTGTCGGTATCGATCTTACCTAGTATCTTATACACGGGGTAGACGAAATCCTCCTCTTGGAAGTGCTTGCTGCACAAGGGCATACTTCGGCGCTGGATTTCCCATCCTTAGCTTAATCAGCCACGCTTTCTTCAATCTCGACGAATTCGGGTACAGGTGAAAGCTGACACCTGGTTCTTTTCTGGCTTTGCATTGTGGCACCGAACAAAATGCCACCATAGCAGAGACCGTGCGAGCGTGGACCAAACCGTAGACAGGTACGACTCGGGTCGCCGCGTTCCTTTGCCTACGTCACAATACACTTCATCCAATCAGGGCGTGGCGACCGCAGCGCCGCTCGCGCTCGTTCACGGGGCTAATAGTCGGTGACAGGTCAAGAACGAAGTGGAAGCTCCTCCCACCCCTTTCCACTTAAGCGGAGCGAAAGGTCGAGAGGATTTCGCCTCCCCTCCAACGTTCGCTCTACTAAAGTGGTGAAAGGTGGGAGGAGCTTCCACTTCGTTCTTGACTTGTCACCGACTATAGTCGAGGTAGGCGAGGCAGGAACTTCTGCGGCCATGAAAAAACTGGCGAAGCTTTTGTTTGTTATTTTATGAATCGAAACGGAAGTGCCAGTCTTGTAAACCTCTTGTAAAGAATAAGAACTCTAATTGCATGAAATGTAAAAAGATGCCGCTCAAAAGGAAATTACAACATATCACAAAGGTTTAACAACCAAGATCGAGCAGTCAATCAATCTCTTAGCCAATGAGAAGTCTAGCAGCTACACCGTGACGTATAATACGAACTGTGTGGCGTGCGATTTAAAACGGACCAAATAGCCGCAAACTAAAATAAGTCTCGCGCAAAAATTATGCTGTAAAATATTTTTGTTCGCGGAAAAAATCGTTTTGTGGCAAGCTTGTCCTAATTAGGCCGTTCAAATTTTTTTTCTTTGCAGTTACATTTTAAGTTTCCTGGCTTAGCCAAGGCAACTTTTTTTTTAATGAAAAAAATGACACTAGCTTTTTTATAGGAAGGAATGCTTAGTTTTAGGTGAAACGGCAAATCTTAGGTCAACGAATAGATCCGGGTAACGCTTTGCCAGAAACGTCACATCTGTCCCTAACGCCAGTATACCGATGAAGCCAATAATAAAAAAAACTGCGTTGTCATGGCGCGCGTCGTCTTTATGCATTTGCTCTCATCGGCTTGACCACTGACGAACGGTGTATGCGTCGTGATCCTTCCTGGTTGGCCTAGCCGGCAAGAGCAAACGCACAAAGGCGACGAGTGACCCAACGGTGCAGTTTTGGTTCTGCTTCACTGGCTGTTCGTGGGATCGTGGCGTTGGCTGTGGACGGATTAGATAGAGAGCTGACTATAGACCTTTCCACCGGCAGTCTAAAACGAAGCGATTTACAGCGCCCGTCCCTGGTTTTGAGAGTGTACGTCAATGGTGCCCGACGGCGCTGGGCTGTGGGTTTTCTAGTCAGTGAGCTGTGGCAGCCTGCGTAGGCGCACTTCTGGACGCTGGTGGAGGCTAAATTGCCGCGTTCTATTTTTTATTTTGTGTTCTATGGCGAATAGAATTTCTCGGGGTTTCTAAGAATGTATTGTACCATTTTTGGGAACAAAACGATGAAATGAAAGCTGTTTTGGTGAGTCCGTGCGCGACTGAACAAATGCAACTGGAATGTTTTTTGTTTTTTTGTTATTTTTATGTTGATTGTTTACGGCACCATACTCAGCCGTGTCAATCTACAAAGGTCTTAGCCGCCGAAAATATTTGACCACGCAGCATATCCGAATTGCATGGCTATTCCCCGCCCACAACATGAAATTCAACGAGTCTTATCAATCAAACAACATACATTGTACGTACCCCACGGTGCCGCGTTATCCTAACCGGATTTGAGAGAGGTCTCAAATAGCGCAGCATATCCAATATACAGTGTCGACGATAGTCACTTCACGACAATTGGACGGAATCCGGCGTGTTTTGGGCGCATGTAGAAGAGAGCTGCTTTTTTTGCACAGCTTCAAAGCAAATGAACGAACGTGTCTATTCCGTCCCCACACCCCGGACCCGACCATGTCGGTTATTTTTCGCGAAGACCCGGAACATAGCCGGGAAGGCTTTCTGGATATTATCTCGACGGAAATAATCCTCCAAGAACTTCGAACTGCCTGCGTCGCGTGCTGCTTGACGTTCGCCCTCTTCGTTCGTTTCCTGCGAAGGCCTAGCAGGCTACGAGCCCTGGTATTCCCTGGTTCTCACAGTGGAAGATAACACACAAAGGGTGAGCATCCTAAACAGGCGAATAAAGTAAAAACTTCCAAGAAAAGCCGGCGAACTCCGAATGCACAATGCAGGTGGGGAGCCACGCTGACCAGGTTTCCACAGCTCAGGCGGGTGCCAGAAATTTCTTGCTGGTAGGGGTCGCTCGATTAGCAAAATGGCGGCGGCCAGAGCGCTCTTTTTGCGAAGGTCTAGAGACGGACTGGAAACCCCGAATGCAAACGTGACGTATATTCTGCACTTGACGGGCATAAGAGCTTGTCAGGATGATGTACATCTAAGTGTATCATCTGCACCAACACGATGTTTACCAACAAGACCGCTTTGCCCACACCAGGTGTGGGCACTGCGCGTGCGCACAAAACAAATTCGGGAGGAGTGAAGCGTCTGCGCATGCGCGGTACCGATCGCAGCGCCGCCGCAGTAGCGTGGCGTCAGAGCCGCAGGATTGTGTATATATATATATATATATATATATATATATATATATATATATATATATATATATATATATATATATATATATAACACACAGGGTGTTTTTTTTACTTAACAGATTTGTTGAAAAAAAGCCGTGCAAGTTACACTAATGCAGTTTGTGCAGCTGAGCTATACGTTCAGTGGGACATAGTATAGGGGCTCATCGTAACGATAAGTCGGCTACTTAAATAAAATGCGTCAATTAACTGTTGTTAATTGACGCTTAAACAATTAACGTCAATTAACCACTAAATCAACTCTTTTTAGAAGAATATAACGCAGGGGCGGTATATTACGGCGTTCCGTAAAAACGCTCAATTTGGACGCGCTTCTAGGTTTCGCTTTCTCATCGGAGCGTATCTTTGCGCCCGCGGTCCTGCCCCCAGTGGTCGCGGCGCCAAGCCACCCCGTCGGCTCCCTCGTAGCTTGGAGGGAAGTTGGGCGCACGTGGTGTTGCGCGTCTCAGCCACTGGGGACCAGGACCGCGGGAGCAGAGGTGCGCTCCGACAAGAAAGCGAAACCTAGAAACGCGTCCAAATTGAGCGTTTTTACTAAACGCCGTAATATACTGCCCCTGCGTTAAATCCTTTAAAAAATAGTTGATTTATTGGTTTTCGATGATGCTGAGCAAGTTTCTAATTGGAACCATATGTCTATTTTCATTCATTAAAAATTAATTACCGATCTTAATTAATTAGGCGACTTATCGTTACGATTAGCCCCCTATACTCTGTCCCCCTGAACGTATAACTCAGCTCCACAAACCGCATTAATGTAACTTTCATGGCTTTTTAGAGCGCAGCTCTTAGGCGCCCGTTTCCAGCTTGTGCGGCGTCGCCGTCGGCGTAACCGCGCGGTGCATGATGGGTAAATTTCTCCGCTAAATTTAGCGGAAAATTTTCCCCGCTACATTTAGCGGAAACATTTTCCCGCTAAATCTAGCTGAAAATATTTCCCGCTAAATCTAGCGGAAAATTGTTCCCCGCTAAATCTAGCTGAAAATTTTCCCCGCTAAATTTAGCGGAAAATTTTCCTCGCTAAATCTAGAGGAAAATTTTACCCGCTACAATTAGCGGAAAATTTTACCGCTAAATCTAGCTGAAAATTTTCCCCGCTAAATCTAGCGGAAAATTTTCCCCGCTAAATCTAGCGGAAAATTTTCCCCGCTAAATCTAGCGGAAAATTTTCCCCGCTAAATCTAGCGGAAAATTTTACCCGCTAAATCTAGCGGAAAATTTTCCCCGCTAAATTTAGCGGAAAATGTTTCCCCGCTAAATCCAGAGGAAAATTTTACCCGCTAAATCTAGCGGAAAATTTTTCCCGCTAAATTTAGCGGAAAATTTTCTCCGCCCCCCACCCCTCGAGGTCACGTGACCCCCTGGCACGTACCCTATCAGGTCACGTGACCCCCCCCCGTGCCTTCCCTCCTCCTCAAGAGCTGCGCTTTAACTCGGCGTTACAGGGAGTTGTAAACAGCTTTCATTTTTTTAAACAAATCTGTTAAATCTAAAAAAACGCCCTCTATATATATAGCCTCAGTTATAAAATGAATGAGTAATGCAAGTTCAGTTAGTCATGATGTATCGGATTCTGTGTACATTTTTATGACTCAAATGTCACGTTCCTTGTTTCTGAGATAAAAATAAAAAATAAAGCTTCGCTCACGTCGATCCGTTGATGTGAGAAAATACAAATTCATGTTCGGGAATTTTTTACTTTAACGCGTCCTCTAAAACAGAACGTGGGAATATTTACTTGTCAAAAGAAATGTATCTTCCGAAAAACGAACTCTATATTACAACATTAGTCAAACTCCAAATGGTTTACCCAAATACCGTGGAAGCCAATACTGGCAACTCCCGCGGAAAGCGGGCGAAAAGTGATTGCAGCGCCCCTGGCGAGCTCGGAGTCTCCGCTAGCAGACGAATTCTCCAAAATGCATTGGTTTTGCCTATCTCCGTGCGAGGTGACCAACGAAAAAAAATTGTCACGGACATTCGCTGCTTTGAAAGTTAAAAAATGGGTGCCAGCTCATGAGTGAAGGACATTTTCTTCGCGTGGGAAAGATGTTACAGCTTGTAGGGTGCAATTTTGGAGTTCTCCCGAAGAAAACATTCTGTCACAACTTATGTAAGCCAGGCAAAACACGAATGTATGCCTTCGCGCTGTTTCGTGAAAAAGGGCAATGTACAAACATTTCAGAACATAGCTTCGTTTCAACTTTATTGTTCTTATCAGTCAATTCGTTTTGTTGTTGCAATTCCCATTTCTCATGAATGTCTTGCTTATAACCGTTTCGTCGAATAGGCGAGCTGGCTAATCCCGTTAAGATCGTCTCCGGATGAAGAAGCAAAAGTCAATTTCGAACCACGTACGTTACGGCGATGTCAGAATGCTCTGAAAGAAGTCGTTGTGCATATGCAAATCTGACGCTATTATAGATTAATAAAAGCGGAGTTACGAAAAAAGCAGACTTCTCGCGCTTGCAAAGCAAGAAGGGGAGAGCGCCGTAGCCCCGCAAAAAAAGGTGATTTCAGTCACGTTATTTACAGTGCACAAATTCCGATTGTTAGCGCGGCGACGACTAACATCTTCTGCTTCGCTGCTTCTTTACTTCTGGGATAAAGGCCGACACCCGTTGAACCGTCTCCACTCTTTCCATTTTTGAGTCTTCTTTCATTTATATTTTTGAGGCGACGCACACTCTGCCGCGTTCTTTCTTCCTCCTGCTTTTATGTTGCTGTGTTTTTTTTTGCTTGCTCTTTTTGTTTGTTGTTTACCCGACGCGTAAGCCATCGCGTATCCTTGTTTCGTTTGGCAGAGTGTTTACCTCGTTCCTTCGCTTCGACGCCGGTTCGTCTGTTGGTCTGCTACGTCGATCGCGACGTTTTGACGGCCGTCTGCAACTGCAGTTGTTGTCGTCATGATCCACGGTAAGCTCGATAGCAGTTGATAAAATCGCACTTGCTGAAGGAACTCGTAGTTGATGTAGACAACACGGAGCTTAGAATGATAGCAGTTCGTTTTATTGCAACTTGCATGAGCTGACATGATGTGCTTGCCATACGTACGGTAGCTGGACAACGCCAGAGAGCCAGCGTGACATCCGCATCGCTAATCCAGCAGAATGCTGCATCAATGCACACGATGCTAGACACGACGCAGGCTGCTTAGCATGCACGCTCATAACTGAGCCGTTCGACATTCCGACTTTCGCAGACTCTTGAAATCGTGCGAAGCCTTGAACGATTGATCGACAGCTTAGATCTGAGCGTGTCAGTGCTCTACAGACGTACTTCACTGACAGAGCAAGTCTGAACGTGCGAGAATAGCCGATTTAGTCGGTAACATTTCCGCAGCTTGAACAGAGACGCAGGCATTCTCTCCGATGCCAGAAGCGGCAGCGCAGCACGCCTGAGAACTCTGAGTGTCATGTAGACCTGCTCGAACGCCACGTGACTCTGTAGTGCACGAATTCGATTGCTTGGCGCAGGCTACGACAGACATCTGCTAGTTTCGCATGCTACTGACTCCTGGAAAAGCGTCACGACTGCGCCAGTTGAACCGTCTACACATCTTTCCATTTTGAGTCTTCGATTCACGTTATATTTTTCGAGGCGTACGCAACTAGCTCGGCCGCGTTCTGTTACTTCCTTCTGCTATCATGTTGCTGTGTTTTTGTGCTTGTACGTTGCTCTTTTGTGTCTTTGTTGTTTACCCGACGCGTAAGCCATCGCGTATCCTTGTTTTGTTTGGCTTAGTGTTTACTCTCTTTCCTTCGCTTCGACCCCCGGTTCGTCTGTTGGTCTGCTACGTCGCTACGCTAGGCTCGGACATTTTGAGGGCCGTCTGCAACTTTGTTGTTGTTGTTGTGTTTTCTTCCACTGTCGTCTGCGATAACCTCCTATTTTCGCCTTCGATTGAGTTTCTGATCCGAAATCGTCATACGTGCTTTTTGATATTTATTAAATATATTAAGAAGTGTAAGCTCGTTATGCATTTTTATTCGAATTTTATTTGTGTACGCCGGCCGGCACGTCTGCTACGGGTCATCGTTTGTTGATCAACCGGCCGCATTCGAGCATACACCAGCGCATACTTAGAAATGGCAGGCATGCCGTGTGCTGCCTACTATTGCAAAAACAAGTTTTTGCGATGTGGTGGAAAATCTTTCTACCGCTTCCCGAAGGCCGAACAAACGTGAGTAACTAAGTTATGCAGCATTCAAATTAAACTGTTAAAAGTGTAAATAAACAAACGTACAACAAGCAGCTGAAAAAAAGGGACGCTTTCTTCTTTTTTCATTAGTTTCGTCTGTTGCTTCCGCTTTGTTTATTGTGAACTCAACACCGGCGGCGATTACCAGCTATTCATTTGCTGCTTTCCATTTTTCTTTCTTTTTTCTATAAGCGCCGCAACGATCGTCGTAGTTGAAGCAGTTTTTTGCTGGGTATCTTTGTATCGTCTGCTAACTTGTTTGTTTTATTCGCCGTTGTTCGCTTCTCTTCCCCGTTTCTTTTTATTTTCGTCGGGAATGGCGACACCATCTTTTCTGCAAAATTCGGTAAGTGTTTGCACGGTCATTTTTATCCTTACTTTTTGTTTTGTTTTTATGCTCCAGCAGCTCGTGCGCTTGCTCTGGTAATATTAACATGTCGTTTGTGCACGTTTTAATGATTACGACGTAGTTCGAGTAGCTAAACGCCTTTTTCCGCTTCCCAGACGCGCTTCAAACGCGTGTGATCCCCTGAGAGGCGTTTGAGACCGCTAAATAAACTGCTCTATCTTTGTTTCTGCGCGCGTTGTTATTCGATTGTCGTTGCAGTTTCGATCAGTGGATTCCGCTTTGCAAGCGGACTGACCGTAATGAATTGTTTCTGCTGTTGGGGTGACGAAACAGCGCACGCAAAGCTCGAGGACGTCGCGGAGCCTATACTTTTCCATTGCGTCGTGTGCTTCCGTAGACTCCGAGTCCGCTAGAGGCGCCACTGTCACGTTCGCCGCCGCTCCCATAGGTTTTCGGAGGAGTTTCCAGTATTGGCGAAGCTATATGGTATTTG